>JAFEMH010007783.1:0-76976 GCA_022495995.1 Adenophora triphylla var. japonica
GGATCTTCGGTAGAGGACTCCGCTCATCACGGCGAATCTTGGGGACCTCTTCTTGATAAGTTTAGCTTGTGCTTCATCTTAGGGAGTTGGCCCTTCCCGATGTAGTCAATGTAGTCATCGATCCAACATCTCTCCCTCTCCTGCCTAGGAAGGCGTGATTTGTAATCTTTCATACGCGAGGTTCTTGTAAAAACTATGTATGGATTGGTCTTAGACTTAGCCACACATCCATGTAGTCGCTAGTTTAGATAGAACGTACGCGATTTGATTGTATCTTCCCTTCCTATTTGTTTAAGTTCGAGAATTCCACTCTTCTTCGTCATGTTGTGATGATGTTGCCATTTCGCGGGAAAAATTCGATTTTTGCGTTTCTTTGAAAAAACCAAATAAAACCGGAAAAAGACGGAGTCGCCACCCCATTTTTGTTTTAAGGGCCAAAACTTTGAAAAATGCCCGAGATTAGAGATTTGGGTTCGGAGGTCATGTTACACGCCGGGAAGGACGTTAGTGTGCACCCGGAATGCCTCGTAAATGAGTCTTCCAAGCTGAAAATCATTTGTGTGTGTGTGTATGTGTTTTGGCCAAAATAAGTTGAAACTCAGAAAAGTAAAAATTGGGAATTCTTTATTAGACTTTGGTCAGATCCCATGATTTTTGATGTGATTTTTGGGTAGAGTTTTGGTGCTCAAAAGATTTTTCAAAGTTGAGAGTCACTTCTGCCAGAATGAAAAAGGCAGTGGACCTTTGATTTTGAAATGGATTCAAGGGCCTTAAAACTTCATAATCTGGATAAACTCAGAGAATGAAAGTTATTCCAGACACCTTAAATAAGATTTTTGCGAATGAATTTTCCATTTTGGAGGAGATTTGAGGGTCAAAACCTTCTGGAAATCTCAGATATGAAATCTGGATTTCCAGAAGCTGATGAACTGGCCTCTAAAGAAAATTTGAAAAAGGGAGTTTTACTCACGCAAAAAATAAATTAAAAATATTTCTGGAAAGCGCTTGATGTTGGCTACAAAAAGTGTTTTGTAGTCAACACCATATTCAAGTTTATCTGTGTCCAAAAATTAAGACAATGGACTGGGGTCTTGGAAAATTGCTACTGGACAGCAACTTCTCAAGAAAGGAAAACATGATTTTAAAGGGGATTTTTGCATCCATGCTTGTCCCCATTTCCCTAGGTTTTGGTTAGTTATCACTTGACATTTTAGTGGTGAATCAACTATACCAAACCATCCTTGAGGTACATTAGGACTAAGCACTTCATTTGCTTGGGAAGGGGAATTTTATCCTTTGAAAATGAGATTTGATGCTTGAAAATGGTTTTAGGGTTTTGAAAATGCATTTGCAAGTAAGTAAGAACACATTGAAGAAAATGTTGATCCTTGTAGAGGATCATCCATGGAGATGAACTTCCATGGTGATCCTCTTGGATCTAAGGCAAGAAAATGAACAAACTACATTTTGTAGCTTGAAAATGCATGCATGGATGAGAGAATTTAGGGTAAGGAGAGGGAGGTTATACCTATCTTCCTTGTGTTTTTGTGTTTGTGTTTGAACTTGAGAGTGAGTGGGTTTGATTTGAGTGAGTGAAGGTTGGGAAGATTCAAGAGAAAAAGGTGACAATTCTTAGAGAATTCTCCTTTGTTTTCTCAAGTATTTTCGCCAAATCTTGTGTGAGTTGTGTTCTTGTTCTCTCTTTTTTTTTGTGGTGGAGGGCTCAATTTATAGCCCTACGAAAATGACAGACTCATCCGCGCGGATAGGGTTGATGGCGTGCCTTGTTCATTAAATCTTTGCTCCAGGCTTTGGACACAAGAGAATAATCTTTTCAAAATTCAAATTAATCAGCCAGTTTTTGTTCCAGCCATTTCTATTTTTGGTTTTTCTTATTTCTTTTGCTTTTTTGATTCCTTTCCTTGGTTTATCTTTTTTTGGCAATCCCTAATCTACCCTTACTTGGTTAGAAATGTTAGGAATGTTAGGAATTGTTAGAAATGTTATAACTTTCGTTAATTTTCTAACGAAAAATACTAACAATCTCAAATTGGAGCACTTACGGTAGCCCCTCGGCGACGGCGCTTTCGAAGGAAGCGGGGTCGTCGATAAAATAAGGCTCCATATTTGGCGGGATGATCGAGGTGATCGGGTGGTTGAACCTATTTAATAGGCTACCTATGTATCCCGAATGGGAATCAAGCCGATCGTAGTTCGGGTCTTTGACCACAGGAGATGATGGAATTTTAGGTGCCTCGAACTGATGAGCGAGATTACGCGGTCGGTTCTTTGGAGAGAAACTCTGCTTGGGGATAAGAGATGACCATTTTGGTCGGAGGGGCTATCCGCTCTGTGGGGATAGGAATGACCATTTTCGAGTGCAGGGACTATCCGCTCTGTTGGGGATAGGGATGACCATTTTCGGTCGGAGGGCTATCCGCTTTCTTTGGGGATAGGAATGACCCTTTTCGGTCGATGGCTATCTTGGCTACTGCTTTGGGGATGATTGTGATTTATCGTTTTTCTAGTGTTGTGTGTGATAGCGTCTTAGGTGCCTCAAACCTTGATGATGGCGTTTTAGGTGCCTCGAACCTTGGAGATGGCGTTTTAGGTGCCTCGAACCTTGATGATGGCATTTCAGGTGCCTCGAGCCTTGAAGATGGCGTTTTAGGTGCCTCGAACCTTGGAGATGGCGTTTTAGGTACCTCGAACCTTGGAGATGGCATTTTAGGTGCCTCGAGCCTTGAAGATGGCGTTTTAGGTGCCTCGAACCTTAATGATGATGATTTCCTTTGATGAGTGCAGGATAGTTGGTCCTCTATTGGACTTCATTTTGAAAGGATCGGTCTTACGTCTGCTGCTGTAGAAGGATGGCCGTCTTTGGTCGAGTGGGTGGACCTAATGATAGGCTACCTACGTATCCCTAGTGGGAATCAAGCCCTTTCGTAGTTCGAAATCTACTCGAGATTCCGTTGGCTTATTTGCAGGGATTTCGTTAGCCTTTGCTTGGGGAAAATCGAGACGTGTTCGTCGGAGAAATCGGCCTTACGTTTTCTTTGCTTGGGGGAATGATTTTGATGAAAGAAACGGGATTCCGTTATCTTTCTCGGGGAATTGGTCTTACGTTTTTCTTTGCCGTTTGATGATTTTGATGAAAGATACGGGATCTCGTTATCTTTCTCGGGAAATCGGTCTTACGTTTCACTGCTTAGTTTGATGATTTTTGATGAAAGATCACGGGATCTCGTTATCTTTCTCGGGGAGATGGTCTTACGTTTCTTGCCGAAAAATGATTTTGATGAAAGATCACGGGATTCCGTTATCTTTCTCGGGAAATCGGACTTACGTTTGGCTGCCGTTTGATGATTTTGATGAAAGATCACGGGATCTCGTTATCTTTCTCGGGGAGATCGGTCTTACGTTTCTTTGCCGTTGAATGATTTTGATGAAAGATACGGGATCTCGTTATCTTTCTCGGGAAAATTGGTCTTACGTTTATTGCCGTTGATGATTTTGATGAAGATACGGGATCTCGTTATCTTTAGCGGTTGGTCTTACGCTTTCTTTGTCGGGAATGATTTTGATGAAAGGGGTTGACTTTGGTTAACTTTGGTTAACTTTGTCAAGTTTGGGACTAAAGCTACGGAAGTCCGGATTTTTAAAGGAGCAAAGGGTCATTTTGACCCTTACGATCTGTCCGCGCGGATGGGAGGGTTGAGAGTCGGATTGGTATTAATGAGGGACGACGCCCTTCTTCTTCCTCCATTCGAGTTTTTTGAAAAAATTACGAGAGAGGAAGAGAAATTCGCCCAAAACGCCATTGAAGGCCAAAAAGCTTGAAATTCTTCCCGTTTTCTTCGATTTTCAAGCAATGGAACACGGGAAGGTGCTTTTCAAGGCAGGGCGTGGCCGGTAGCGGAGAGACGATTGAAGCTCGTCGAATGAGGAGGCACTATACTCTTTCGCAATCGATTGCGGAGGAGCCATACCCCCGATGCTTGGCAACATTGGGCCACCGTCCGAGTCTCGAACGGTATTCTTCGAATCCTTTTGATCCCTTTGTCGATTTTTGCTTGAAATTGATTTTTGGGTGATTTTCTCTTTTTTTTTTTTCGAAAATTATGCAATGTTCATGGCCTTGGATTTTGATTTTGATGCTTTGCATGTTGTAATGAGTATATGGGTATCCCAAAATGTGCATTTTGCTTGGGAAAAGAATTGGCATTTTCGCCACATGTTTTTTTTTTTTTGTAAATTCGAAAATTGTGATTTTTTTTTTCATTATTTTTTTTTTGAAACTTGAATATTGATTTTGATGATATGCATGTTGCAATGAATTTGTAGGTATCCCAAAATGTGCATTTTGCTTGGGAAAAGAATTGGCATTTTCACCATATATTTTTTTTTTCGAAAATTCGAGAATTGTGATTTGAAGAATGATGCAATGCATGCATTTTGTTTGAAAAGAATGGGCATTTTGCCAACATGAGATGATGATGATATGAATGTATGTATGTCTAAGACTTGATTTTTTTTTGAAAAGTGGGGCGGATTTTTCCTCCCGTTGCATGTTATTTTATGAAAATGGGACGGAGTTTTTACTTCCGTAGGAATGCATGTAGAACTCTTTTTTTTTATGATGAGTGATATGCATGTATGCATTTTTTTTTGAAAATGGGACGGAGTTTTTACTTCCGTTGACTCTTTGTATGAATGTTGATTGGGATTTCTTTGAAAATTGTCTTTTTTGTGAGAGAAAAATGGGGCTAGGTTCATTGCATGCCGTTATCTTTGCCCGAATTTTCTTCAAAACTTTTGTGATGAATGATGCATGTATATGCTTTCTTTTTTTTTGTGCAAATGCAAATGCAAAAAACTTTTTTTTTTGACATTTTATCTCTTTTTTTTTTTATTGCAGGGCGGAAACAACTACGTGACGGAGCAGCTGAATAAGATGAAGACTCGAGGATCGGTGGAGTACGTAGTTGATTTGTGGGACCGGCTTTCGAATGCGGGCCGAGGAGCTTTGCGAGTCAGGGGCAGATTGTTGTTGAGACCGAGGCTTTGGGAGTTCATTGAGTGCTTGAGGGGATTGGTCAAGTTCCACTAAGAGCGGGCTGATGTTTGCTTTGGCGCGGCTTGGTGGGATGCGACCCATCGTTCACTTCTTCGGGGCGAGGCTACGGTTACGCCTTCGATTACTGGCTGCGATCACGGGTTTGTCCTTGATGGACGCGGCATTGAGTGGCGGGACGGCTACGGCGACGCGGACCTGCGAGCTCTTACGGGATTTTCCCTATTCCCTGGGGAGAGCTTTACTTTGCTCTTGATAGGTACAGCCGGAAGGCTGTGAGCTCCTTGCTTGCTTTGAGTTTGCCACTGGAGGTATAAGCTTTCCTTTTTTGCTTTCCCTTTCTTCCTGAGCACACACTTTTCTTTTGCACTGGATTGATTTGATTTTTACCTTTCGCAGGTATGGGCGCTGGAGTTTTTTCACGTCACGATGTGGCGGCAGCCGGCGGAGTATATCGGGGTATATCCGGCCATCTTTGTAAGTACCCAAATCTGACTCATGCCTTGGAATTAAGTTTCCGGCAATTCCCAGACTTTCATAAAGTTCGAGGGCGATTCGGGAACTTTTCCAAACTTTCCAAGGAGAAAGGACACCCAAGAATATTGAATTTGAGCGAATCTAGGCGAAAAGGGCCTTCTAGAATGCCGCCTTGCATGTTTCTAGAAAATGCGGGGCCGGCGACAAATGTAGCCAACGGCCTCTTTTGCACCGCAAATGAAGCCATGCGGCCTCTTTCGTGACCTTCTAGAATGCCACCTTGCATGTTTACGGAAAAATGCGGGTTGGCGTGACAAATGTAGCCACGCGGCCTCTTTTGCCGCAAATGAAGCCACGCGGCCTCTTTCGCCTTTTTCAGTTTGCCTATAAATAGAGGCCTCCTCTACCCATTTTACACACACAAAAATCATCCACCATCACACATAATACATAAAATACACTCCCAAGAGCTGCTGGAAGTTCAAGAAGGTGAAGAAGAAGGCCAAGAAGCCACCTCCCTCCTCCTTGAAGATCCCAGATCAACTCCTCCTCCTAGCTCCATCCAGAAGAAGAGGAAGCCATTGGTAACCTCGCACCACCCTAACCTTGAATCCTAATTGCTCTATGTGATTCTAATTACTCATTGCATTTCATATATTGCATATTATCTTGCTTGGGACTTGGTAGATTAAAGATCATATCTTTATACCCCCCTTCCCCTTTGCATGCATTAGACATCCTTTGTCATTAAAAATGTAGTCTTTATCCATAAAGGTGCATCCTTTGCACCTAAAACCCCCATTTTCCAATAAAAATGTCATCTTTATGCATCCTTTGCATATAAAAATACAATCTTTTTCAATAAAAATGCATCATTTGCATAAAAATCATGTCTTTACATTCAAAATGCATCCTTTGCAATAAAGATCACTTCTTTAAATCAAAGTGCATCATTTGCAACCCAAAAATGTCATCTTTTCATTAAAGTGTCATTTTTATCATACATTCCCCCATGTCCCCATTAATAACCTTGGAAGCGGACCGGTGTAAAAGATCCTATCTTTACATCGTTCCTTCCATTAAAGGTTCATGATCTCTTTAGAAAGGGATAACCTTGAACCCGATATCTCCGATTATCACTTAAGAGCGAGCATGAAGCATCTATATGAGCTCAATCATCTTAAGGTGTAGGATTGATGGAGTTAAGGACATTTCCTTCCTAAAGAACCTCATTTTGAACTATAAAAGGGAGTCATTCTCTCGATCACGCAAGTCCCGAGGTTAAAAAAGCGATGATCACAAGTCCAAGATGAGGATGGGATCATAATCCCGAATACATAAAATTCCAAGGAATCCCGAGCGACAACCAATAAATGGTTTGTACGTCCAGGAAGACAACTTGGGACATTCCCCCCTTATTTTCAAACACATGCACACAAGAAAGCACGATTAATGAAATCATGGGAGACTTGTTCCGGCAAGGCACCTTGGGTGAGCGACGATCCGTTCTTCCCGAGGGTAACTTAACACTCCAGAACCCATAAAAACCTTTTTTCAAAGTTTTTGAGGTAATCAAAATGGCGTGGCGACTCCGTTTTCAAATTAAACCTAATGTCTTCAAACTCGCGTGAATCCAAACGACGAAAATTTGGGCACACATTCCACGGTTTGGCGACTCACATTTGGGGAAAATCCCAAAGGAGAAAAGCTTTTATTTTCAAAACAAAAAAATCGATACTCGGTATATAGGTGGAAACCACTTACCCTTCCGTACGCTCCACGACGTGGGAGTTGGGATAGCAGGTGGTTTAACAATCCAGTACCGGTATCCCTTTTCGAAAAAAAATTTGAAAAAAAAAAAAAAGAAAGCTTTTT
Source organism: Adenophora triphylla var. japonica (assembly GCA_022495995.1). NCBI lineage: Eukaryota > Viridiplantae > Streptophyta > Magnoliopsida > Asterales > Campanulaceae > Adenophora > Adenophora triphylla. The sequence continues at coordinate 7,427 of JAFEMH010007783.1, forward strand.
CCCTTTGAGCGGGTTAGACTCCGTCGCCGATTTCATTAATCATGCTTGCTTTCTTTACCATGAATTGCATCATTTGCATCTTGGAATCTGTGCATACTTTGAACAGGGAAACAACCCGAAAAATAGCAAAAGGAGTGGAACCTGGAAAATTGATCCATGCGGTCGTACGGCTCAATCCTCATTGGATTCGGCCGGGCGACCTCGGTGGCAATTCCACCGGGAAAAATCATGGTTAATCACAGCGAGTCCTAGCGGCTTGGGGCTACTCGGCTCCATGTATTTGGGGCTCCCGAGAAAATTTACGATGCTTATGTGTTGCATTTTCCCCGTCCCAGAAATCATTCCTTTAAAACACATTTATGAAAATCTCTGTTTTAACTCAAGGAACATTTTTAGGAGACCGCACACTACGCGCTTTGATATATCACTGTACACTTTGCACGCACGTCCTTCAAACCCGAGGGTGGTTCCGAGTGCGATCACGGACGGCCTTACGATGCTCCCGGGCGCGCACGGAATCATCCCAACCTCCCATGGCGGCCCGGTGTCGACCAATACACGGTCAGGTGTCACACGTTTCAAAAAAACCGTGACTTTTTGGTTGGTTTTTGGTCTAGTCCGTGTCATATAGCCCGAGTTGCATACCCTCGTAAGGTCGAAGCCTTAGTTCATAACGGAAGAAGAACTACGCCAAAATTCCGACAAGGAAAAATTGGCGAGATCTCGGCTCAGAGCATTGACTATTGACCTTGACACACGCACGGAATGCGCAAGAGTCAAGACCGAGTCTTTGCCAACAAATCAAAAGATCTTTCGCTCAAGCGAAGCTCTGCAAAATTCCGACAAGGAAAAATTGGCAAGATCTTGACCGGCATTGACTTCGATTCTAACTCACGCCGTATGCAACGAAGTTCAATGTGACCTTTGTGTCATCCGGCTTTTTGCCGCCCGAGCCATGCCTATTATCTTCTCGGACATTACCGAAAGTCAAAACGTCATTCGCTCAGCGAAATTCTGCAAAATCCTATCAAGGCGAAAGATGAGACTTTCCGGTATTGCCTTGACCATAATCCGCATCGCTCGTGCGTTAAAAGGTCCTATGACCCGCTAGACCCGTTAGGAGCGTTCTTTACTCTCAGGTCGTGGGATCCGCGTGCCCTATAGGACCCTCGCCAGGGCATTTGTCCACCTGGGAGGTCGAAATACGGAGTGGAATCTGAGGGGCTTATAGACGTAGTGACGGAACCCACTAATCCGGGATCTAGAGTAGTTGCGAAAAAGAAGGGCAAACCCCCTTTTCCAACCAAATAGGAATTAATAAAAGACATGATTTTAAGTAAACTTGAACAATTAATGTAATCATAATTGCATTTTCCTATCTACGATATCCCTAATCGAGACCTCCTCGGTCCGATTTCCGATCTTCCATCTCCAGACCTTTCATGGTCAAATCCTAATCGTGACCTCCTTGGTCCGATCTTCGATTTTTCATCTCGACCCTTCCCAGCGGTCAAATCCCTAATTGTGACCTCCTCGGTCCGATCTTCGATTTTCTATCTCTACCTTGCGCGGTCAAATCCCTAATCGAGACCTCCTCGGTCCGATTTCCGATTTTTTCCATATCTACGACCTTTCATGGTCAAATCCTAATCGAGACACTCATCGGGTCGATTTTGATTTTCCATCTCTCGACCTTTCATGGTCAAATCCCTAATCGAGACCTCCTCGGTCGATTTCCAATTTCTAGCATCTTGACCTTTCATGGTCAAATCCTAACTCCTCGGTCAAAGATCCTCACGGTCCAATTTTCAATCTTGACCTTTCAAGGTCTCATCTTTTCGATCAATTAGGATTAGGAGAAAATGTGTTTTGAGCAAAATTTAAGCGATAAGTGCATGTTACTTGAGCCTTGGCCTAAACACTTACCTCCGGGCCTAAACGCTTACCTCGAGTCTAAACCTTGCCTATCCCAGAGTCTAAACCTTGTCTATCCCTTTCCGCAGCGAGAAAGAAGTGGGTGAGAATATCGGGTCGGCGGCTTGTCGGTGCGGAAATTTCGAGCTCGAGATAGTTCGTCAAAATCGTCCGTTTCATCGGCTCGGGAATTTAGAATGGCGGATTTGACGAAAGCGGTGAGGGTGCGGGAAATCGGATGGTTAGGAAGGAAGAGTTAGCCACTGGCTTTGGAAAATGCCCATAAGGCTCATGAGGAACAGCAAGCCATGCTTATTGGCGCACTCCGTCGTCATGGAGTTCAGTCACGGTTGAGTCGAACGGTTCTCCGGTGGTAGTCGAAGATGAGACTTGAAGCAGTGATTTCGATCCACTTCGTCCTATAACCAAGACCCCCGGCCTATAACCAATACCTTCCTCCATCCACATATGATCCCTTGTCCAAGGACCACTTCTCCTCGGTCCTTTCCAACATCCCGGCTCATCAGGGCTCCATCGCCCTCGGCTCCTCGGAAGCAGTTGAACTTCACCCCACATGTCTCTCGGTTCAGCCAATACTGCCGGTTTATGCTCCGGCCGCATGATCGGTTCGAGCTATGTGGCTATGTTACGAAGCCCCTATACCTACTGAACGCAATCATGAGTTGCCAAAGAGGATCTGGATGATTTAAGTTCTCAGTATGTCACCCTCTTGGATTTAGCGAATTCACCGTCGGTGTCACGGTCTGTTCTTTGTGGTTCCATCTGCTAATAAAAGTCTGTTGCGAGAGTCCCGTTGACCCCCATGTGGCAATATTAATGGAGCAAGTGAAACAGATGCAATAGAAGCTTGACCTCATGATGAGTATCAATACTCCCTTGACCCAGATGTCGAACCGAGGCAAGGAAATGACTCCGCGAGCATAACCCCGATACCAAGCGGCAACAGTGCACTGGCTCGGCACCGGGAAAGAGTGTCGTAGCTTCCTTCATCCAAATCCAACAATGGAACCAATTGGACAATGGGAATCGAGTTTTGAGAACAACAATGTCTCCCAAAAACCCGCTCCCTTCATTTTGACAACATGGAGATGTCTTTAAGCAAGATCTTTGGAAAAGGCGATGAAAGAAAAGGCGATAAAGCCCTTTGGAGAATTGGAAACCCGGGAATCCCCATGTTCGGTTGGATGAATCCAAGCATTGTCTTTTCCATCAATACCATGGGCACAATGCGATGATTGCACCTATTTGAGGCATGAGATCCGAGTTGATAGAAAATGGGAAGCTCGATAACCTCCGTGGGCCAAAAGCAGAAAGCTATGGTAAGAGGTCGATTCGGGAAGTGCAAGATCGAAACATCGGCTGATGATTACGGGATGCCTGAGCAAAGTTTTCGATGATTTGGTGAAACGGGGTCTTCTCACACCTCTCGAGAATTATAAGCCAAGAAACCCCGGTAGAGTTGACGGGACCAAGTTCTGCGAGTACCACAAGCATTTTGGGCATGTGACGGACAAGTGTGTGGATGCGAAGAAAGAAATTCGATGGGCGATCTACGAAGGAAAGCTCAAGTTACACAGCGGTCCAACCGCGAAGAGTAGCTAGACTAGGGTCTACCTATCCTTAAGTAAAAAAAAAAAAAAATAGTCTCTAGATTCAGCCTTCGTAGGTTCTAGTACTTTTCTCTTTCAATCAAGTCCTCTACGGACATTGTATTTAATCTTCAATTTTCTATAAAAGAGTCTTCTTCTTTTCTTGCTAGACTTAAGACATTACTTGCACACCTACATTACATTTAATGAAATGGTTTTATTTTATATGATCACTTGCATTGCTCAACAAGTAATCTCTCGAAATAATTCACGTTACGATTAATCGGTGTGAGAAAGTCAACAATGCTCTCCTATACACCTTCCTTACCCCACAAAGGCCTCCATCAAGCCATACACTTTCCTTACTTCACAAAAAGGCCTTCATTAAACCATACATGCCCCCACCTTCATCTTGACCAAGTCAACGACGGCGACAACATCAAGGGACAACAAAAGGCCACTCAGCTTCGAAAGATTGACCCCGTGTCGACAAAGACCTAAGAGCACGCCTTAGACCTCAAGGATATCAAGAAAGTTCAAGCGAGGCTTGCCTTGGCCCTCGGGTGCTTCATAAAATAAAAAATGTAGTGCAAAAGAGTAATGCCCGGCTAGACCAGAAAATCCCTAAAAGAGCGTCTAGGCAAAAAATAGGGTTGCACATATATAAAAAAAAGAGAAGAAGAAAAAATCTCGGTGCAAAAAGAGTAATGCCCGGCTAGGCGAAAATCCCTAAAAGGGCGAGTCTAGGCAAAAAACGAGGTTGCACATAGAAAATAAAAGAAAATGAGGCCAAGGACCCGGCCACCGCCCATCAAAAGCTTGACGGACGAGGCAAAATCAAAGCTCAAAGAATGAAAGTTGTCGATAACGATGGGGCGGTCGAAGCAAAGCCAGAAGCATTTCGTAAGCCTTTAGGCACGTGCAAATCCCTTCTCCCCCAATGAAAGATGAAAATCGGGAAGCAACCGTCCAGAAATGACTTGGTCAAGGAATCATCCGAGGCCCACGCCTCATCATCTCATCCTAAGCCTTTTCACTAAAGGAACCACAAATCCCATTTCCCAAAGCCGAGCACGGTCAGGCCAAGGCCGAACTACGGCGACACGAGCTCCTCACAATGAGGGAACGTAGGCAACCAGAGATGGTCCGGTCATAAACACATTTAAATTCCCGAAAAATTCGGTCTCATCGGTGGCCTCTTCCATAAGCATATCCAAATCCACGAAAACCCGGTCTCGTGAATGACCTCTCCCGTAGACTTGATCTCAAATTCGAGAAAACCTGGTCTCATCAATGACCTCCTATACACAATCTTTTCTTTCACACCTGACCAACCTTGATTTTCGACCTTTGGTTGACTTTCTCCTCATAATTAATAAGAATGTTTTCTTCATATCGATATTAGTGGTTGAATAACCCGAACATCAATAAAGGGTTTTAAGCAATCTGGTGATCATTGTTAATAAAACAAGTTTTCAGATGTCTTGACAAGTCTTCTCTTTCTACATCTTAGGAAAGATATTGCTAAACACTGATTTTACGTCGGCGGGGGCTTCCATACACTTTTACAAACCTTTCTATAAAACATACTCTCCCAAAAGAGTCAAACCCAGCGAGTTTTGTGTCTACATCGAATAAGGCCATCAAAATAACACAAGATCGGGATCTATTCCCACCTTTCGAAAAATATGCCCCTGCATGTATAAATTTCTAAGAATATTTTCTTTCACATTTCCTTTAGGTTGACTGATTGACTAAAAAAATAAAAAAAAAAAAAAAAGAGAGAAGTATAGGTTTTCCCTCTTACGCTACAATTCGCATTAGAGTTGCCTTCGAAAACTTTGTCAAAGCATTCCTTTAAGCGGGGCTTCTTTAGCCATTTTTGGGGTTCACATCGGGTTCTTCACTAGGTCCCTAGATGGATTCGGTCTTAGTCGGATCAACCTCGGGATCACTTCCGCGGTACCAATCATATTGGGATTTTCGCTAGGTCGTCGGATTGGGGCTTCCTTAAGTCACTTCTTCAAAACCTAAGACTTCGCACTCGGTTCATCCAATAGGGGCTTTTCCAGTGAAAGGATCTTTCATGGGGCTTTGTAGAAAGTTCTTCCTCGAGCCGGGGCTCAGATAAGTCGCATCCATCCCTAGAAGAGAGGTTTGGTCACTTCGGCGTGCTGCTTTAGTCTTTGGTTGTAAAAGCCTATCGGCATCGGCTTCAAATGCGAGAATGTGAGAAAGGAACATTCATCGAGACCAGAGTTTTAAACCCGAGTCTCGGCCAAGAGGGAATCCTAGTCCACGTTGACAATATCTCGGCAACAACAGCGGTTCGATCCGCACCCAAGGGATACGACCCCACGGCAGAGCTTGAAACATGTCTTAAACAATTTCCAAACACATTCCATATGTACATCCAGACCCAGTCCCTACCATGTTTCCAAGAAAAAAAAATCACCCCCAGGCTCAAGTAACGTGCCAATTGCTAATGATAACATTTTCTCCCAAAAGCGCCTTCGTTACTTCCGTTATAACGAGATAACGCCAGGCGACGGTTTCTAATTGTCAAAAAAAAATCCAACTTTAGCTACCTCTATCACAGATTGAGAAGTATGCTCAAGTTTGTCCAGCTATAGCTACCTCTATTTACTCGATAGTGACGTAAGCTTTAGCTTCCTCAGGTGACAACCTCCATTAATTGTCAAAACCTCAAGGATCCTAGACATCGTTCCTAACCATCTAGTGATGCTTGAACTACGATCAAGGCTTGATTCCTCCGGGATACGTAGGTAGCCTTTCATAAAAGGTTCAGCCATCCGACCACATTGGTCACCTTTTTCTTTCCGTTCCTCGATGGTGCGTAAGCTTTTGGCACATTCTTAGTATTGGTTGGTTGTGTGACATCTTTGGTCATTATTCACCCAATTGATTCAAACAGTATCGGCTTTCAGTCGTCCAATTCAAAGGTTACGTAGACAATTCGGGCTACCTATGTCACACGCGACAAACTGCCACTTGGCATACTAAGTGGTGCGACATACTAAGCCCATGTGGCTTTATTTTACAATTTTGCCCACTGAAGGCTCAATTTTACAATTTCGTCCCCATAGGCTGTTTAACCCTTTGTGCTTACTGGCATTTTTCAATCATATCAATCCGGTTTTCCCTCCGGTGCCCCGTGGCCTATTTTACAAATTTACCCACGTGGCTCATTTTATTCGCCCCTGGCATTTTCATCCTATCTCTCAAAATTATCGGGTCCTTCCACTTTTTTATGAAAAAATTATGGGTACGTCCCGTTTCTTTACAAAAATTATCGAGTGCGTCCGGTTTCTTTAACAAAATTATCGGAGTCTTTCTTTACAAAATTATCGGGTTCTTCCCAGGTGAAAAACCATCGAGTTCGTCTCTGCTTTACAAAAATGATCGGGGTACATCCACTTTATTTATGAAAAATTATCGGAGTCCCACTTTCTTTACAAAAATCATCGAGTCCTTCCTACTTCTTTATAAAATCCATTCTCTCGCTTGATCTCCGTTATTCCAAGATGGAAGAATAACATTTCGCTCTTTCTTTCGATCTCCGTTATTCCAAGTTGAAGGAATAACATTTCGACCTCTCTCGCGATCTCCGTTATTCCAAGGTGGAAGAATAACATTTCGCTCTCTCTCTCGCGATCTCCGTTATTCCAAGATGGAAGAATAACATTTCGCTCTCTTGCGATCTCCGTTATTCCAAGATGGAAGAATAACATTTCGACCTCTCTCGCGATCTCCGTTATTCCAAGATGGAAGAATAACATTTCGCTCTCTCTCGCGATCTCCGTTATTCCAAGATGGAAGAATAACATTTCGCTCTCTCTTTCGATCTCCGTTATTCCAAGTTGAAGGAATAACATTTCGACCTCTCTCGCGATCTCCGTTATTCCAAGATGGAAGAATAACATTTCTCTCTCTCTTTCGATCTCCGTTATTCCAAGATGAAGGAATAACATTTCGACCTCTCTCGCGATCTCCGTTATTCCAGGATGAAGGAATAACATTTCGCTCTCTTTCGATCTCCGTTATTCCAAGGTGAAGGAATAACATTTCGACCTTTCTCGCGATCTCAGTTATTCCAGGATGAAGGAATAACATTTCGCTCTATTTTCGATCTCCGTTATTTCAAGGTGAAGGAATAACATTTCGAACTTTCTCGCGATCTCAGTTATTCCAAGATGAAGGAATAACATTTCGCTCTATTTCGATCTCCGTTATTTCAAGATGAAGGAATAACATTTCGACCTCTCTCGCGATCTCAGTTATTCCAAGATGAAGGAATAACATTTCGCTCTCTCTTTCGATCTCCGTTATTCCAAGTTGAAGGAATAACATTTCGATTCAGTCAAAGTTCGAACTACGACCTGGCTTGATTCCTCCGGGATACGTAGGTAGCCTACTTTAGGTTAAGCCAATTCGTCACATTTGACGCCCCCCTTTCCCCAGTGGATTCCGAACTACGATTATGGCTTGATTCCTCCGGGAAACGTAGGTAGCCTTCCCAGGTCCGGCCACTCGACCACCGTGGTCACCCAATCCATCTCGGCGGTTCGCGAGATTGGATCCTTGTTTATCGACAACCCCGCTCGCCTGCAAGTGACGTTGCCGAGGGCTTGTAAGTACCCAAATCTGGCTCATGCCTTAGGTTAAGTTTCCCGGCAATTCCCGAACTTTCATAAAGTTCGAGGCGATTCGAGAACTTTTCCAAACTTTCCAAGGGAGGAAGGACACACCAAGAATATTGAATTTGAGCGAATCTAGGCGAAAAGGGCCTTCTAGAATGCCGCCTTGCATGTTTCTAGAAAAATGCGGGCCGATAGCAAATGTAGCCACGCGGCCTCTTTTGCCGCAAATGAAGCGTGCGGCCTCTTTCGGCGACCTTCTAGAATGCCACCTTGCATGTTTTCGGAAAAATGCGGGTCGGCGGCAAATGTAGCCACGCGGCCTCTTTTGCGCCAAATGAAGCCACGTGCCTCTTTCGCCTTTTTCAGTCTTGCCTATAAATAGAGGCCTCCTCTACCCATTTTACACACACAAAAATCATCCACCGTCACACATAATATGTAAAATACACTCCCAAGAGGCTTTGGAAGTCCAAGAAGGTGAAGAAGAAGGCCAAGAAGCCACCTCCCTCCTCCTTGAAGATCTCAAGATCAACTCCTCCTCCTAGCTCCATCCAAAGAAGAAGAGGAAGCCATTGGTAACCTCGCACACCCTAACCTTGCATCCTAATTGCTCTATGTGATTCTAATTACTCATTGCATTTCATATATTGCATATTATCTTGCTTGGGACTTGGTAGATTAAAGATCATATCTTTATACCCCCCTTCCCTTTTGCATGCATTAGACATTCTTTGTCATTAAAAATGTAGTCTTTATCCATAAAGGTGCATCCTTTGCACCTAAAACCCCCATTTTCCAATAAAAATGTCATCTTTATGCATCCTTTGCATATAAAAATACAATCTTTTTCAATAAAAATGCATCCTTTGCATAAAAATCATGTCTTTACATTCAAAATGCATCCTTTGCAATAAAGATCACTTCTTTAAATCAAAAAGCATCCTTTGCAACCCAAAAATGTCATCTTTTCACTAAAGTGTCATTTTTATCATACATTCCCCCATGTCCCCATTAATAACCTTGGAGCGGACCGGTGTAAAAGATCCTATCTTTACATCGTTCCTTCCATTAAAGGTTCATGATCTCTTTAGAAAGGGATAACCTTGAACCCGATATCTCCGATTATCACTTAAGAAGAGCATGAAGCATCTATATGAGCTCAATCGTCTTAAGGTGTAGGATTGATGGGTTAAGGACATTTCCTTCCTAAAGAACCTCATTTTGAACTATAAAAGGGAGTCATTCTCTCGATCACGCAAGTCCCGAGGTTAAAAAAAGCGATGATCACAAGTTCAAGATGAGGACGGGATCATAATCCCGAATACATAAAATTCCAAGGAATCCCGAGCGACAACCAATAAATGGTTTGTACGTCCGGAAGACAACTTGGGACATTCCCCCCCTTATTTTCAAACACATGTACACAAGAAAGCACGCAAGCAAGCACGATTAATGAAATCATGGGAGACTTGTTCCGGCAAGGCACCTTGGGTGAACGACGATCCGTTCTTCCCAAGGGGTAACTTAACCTCCGAACCCATAAAACCTTTTTTTCAAAGTTTTGAGGTAATCAAAATGGCGTGGCGACTCCGTTTTTCAAAATAAACCGGATGTCTTCAAACTCGCGTGAATCCAAATTTGGGCACACATTCACACATGCGCTCCTGGTCCAAGCATGCCCGAGAGAAGAAGGGCTCCAGAGGGCGCACGACCCTCAGGTACTCGGATTGCCTTCCTTTGGCGAGGGCTGAGACGGATGAGGAGATGATATTCTATCCCTGGGATCATTTCGAGGTGGCGCGGTGAAGGGCGAGATATGGACGTGCGGCAAGTTTTGAGGATTCCGAGAGGTCGACTTGCGACGTCTATTATACGGGAGAGAGGGTGACGCGCCGGCATGGCGTGGGTCGCCTTTGATGACACCGGTGGAGCCTCCCGCCCGATATGATGCACCCCGAGTGATAGATCTGCGACACAGGATGATTACCGAGCCGGCCAGCATTTTTCGGCATTTGTGGCGATTGAGCCATATCCAGTATTTGTCTTGAGGAGGCTGAGGACGCCCCAGGTTCTGGATAGAGAGGGGTTTGGGATCCCACGGTACCCTCGGACGGATTTTTCATATGTCCAGGATGGGGTCCGATTGAGGGTGCAGATCCCTCAGCCTGAGCGGCTTCCACGAGCTTTCCGGCCTCGTCCGGGTATGAAGGTATGGCTTTTTATGCTTCTGCCTCTTCTTTCTTCCTTTTGCTTCATCATTTTTATGACGCTTTGACTTCTGTACAGTTTTCGGAGGTGGTCGTTGAGAAGCTGACGAGGCAAGTAATCGGGGCTAAGAGATTTATCGGGAGGATGGTTGCTTGCGGGGTTCCTCAGGCTAGAGCGAGGCGACCACGGCCGACGCCTGTCAGGCGGGAGGCTTCCCCTATTCCTTCATAGGCTTCTTCTGAGACTCCTCTTTCTCCTCTCCTCGATCCTCGCGCGGTACTACCTTCGGACCACGTCATTCTCGGAGATCCTTACGGGCAGGGACACGTCTGGCAGCATGGCGGATCTTCTTCGCATGTCCAGGAGTCTGACGCCTTCACCTTCGGATATGATTTTTCGCGAGATCTTGGCTTGCCCTATCGGGCGTGCCGGTTGGTCCTGATGAGCCTTCTTCCGGGGACGAGGCGATGATTTGGGAGCACGAGATCTTCGCTGGCTCTGAGGAGGCGGGCCCGAGTCGCAAGAGGGACCGGGGGCAGACATTGGGCGCTAGGGATTCTGATTGATTACCTTTTTTAGACTGATTTTCTGAGATTTTGAGATTTGTACAGATACAACTTGCATTTTTTTTTTGCTCTTTTCTTTTCTTTTTTTTTTGGGGTGTAATAATTTAGGATTATTGTTACCTACCCTTTTTTTTATTTGATTTTTTTTTTGTGTACACTCCCTTTATTTTTGGAATGTAATAATTTATGATTTTATTTTTTTATGAATGCAATGCAGTATGAATGCAATGTTGCATGAGCCCTGTTTTTTTTTTGGTAAGGGTGTAGATATTTGGTGCATGGACTGGCTTGGACAGGCTTTGGTTGGGACAAAATATTCCTTTGGTGTAGCAGTTTGGACTGTTGTAAAGATTTTTCTTTTTGACAAACTCATTCGCGCGGATAGGATAGGAATCTGACACTGTCCTTTAATTTTGCTTCAGATCTGGTCTCACTTTATTTCAAATTCAAATATCCTCTTCAACCTCCAGTCCAAACAGTCATTTTCGGGGAGAAAGAGAGAAAATCCATGGAAAACCTTAGAAAAGCTCCATCAAAATTGTCCCAAGAATCCCAAATGTCATTCTTCAACAAATTCAAAGATTGGTCCCGGGAGATTATGCATGAGAGGAGGTCCTTCTTTGAAGAAAGGTATAAGGTGAGGTGCTTATGGTCTCTCAAAGAATTGGTTCCGGATTATGAGCTTTTGAGGGCTTCTTCCTCATTTTGGGACACTAGAAGGCATGTCTTTTGCCTTTCCTTCAACGAGATGGTCAGCCAGTCGAAGAATTTCGGGCCTTGCTTGGTGAGTCCGGGAGGTGGAAGAGATAGCGGTTCCTTTGCAGGAGGGGCTTCTTTCGTTGACGGATTGTACAACCTCCTTCATCTTTCCTGGAGGAAGCGCAAGGTATGATCTGTGGTCCGTCATTTTGATATTTCCGGTCTCCTAATAGATTTAGGGGCTTAGGCTTGCTTGGCGATGCCTATTGGGATGCCTTTGCACTTTGCATGTTCGGGACCTTGTTCATGGTCTATTCTTTTGGGATCTGTCATCGGTCTCTGGCTGGATGTAGTCGTTCATTGTCGCTTGAGGCGAGAGATGTTGTACCTTTGATCTTGGGGGAGACTTTTCATGCTCTCGATAGGGCGCTCTGGGAGGCGGTATATGCGCGAGGCGGCCCTTTCCTCTTGACTACTGTGGGCGATGGAGCGCTTGGGGATTCTTCGGGAAACTCTGATATGATCAAGCCTTGGACATTCGCCGAGGAAGAGGGGTTGCTGTAGATTTTGATGATCGGGGCTCATGGGAGCGTTGGATGGCTGGTCGCCGGACGGAAGATATCAGAGTGGTCGGTGCCTTGTTGGCGGGTGGAGACTCGCGAGTGCTTCGGGGACGGGTCTCGTGGTGGTCATGCTTAGGGGGCTTTCTCGGTCCGGCTTCTATATTCCGTCCTTGGTTACGAGGCAGTTCGGCTTGGAAGCGGGGTTCCTTTGGAGGACTTTGATGATATAGCCACCAGGTGGTGGCTCTGTTTATGGATGATCCTTCGGTGTTTTCCTTTCTTTCCCGAGCATGGAGGTATGACGTCTTTCCTCCTCGAGTTATCCTCGAGCGTCGAGACTGTCCACTGACCACTTGGTACTGGATTGGTACGAGAGGCATTTGGGAGAGACTCGAGATGGCTATTTTGAGACGACGTGAGGCCATTGTGGGTGCGGAGGACTGGCCAGGTTTCGAGAGGAGGAGGGCCGAGGCGAGGGCCAACCCTCATGACGGGAGCGGAGATGTGGTGACCGATTATGAAGCTTATGTCAAGAGACAAGAGGAGGACTCCTGTATTTTACCGGCTTGGACTACGGGAGATGAGAGATGACGCATTTAGAGGCTCTTAAGGCCACTGACGGAGGCTGGTTTGATAGATCCTGTTCCTATGCCCTGAGCTCGGTAGGAGGAAGACCACCGACATTTTCTTTGTTCGGGAAGAAGAGAAGACTCGAAGGGGAAGAAGAGGGGAGATGCCGATACTGACGGCGGCTTGGAGTGACCTTGAGGTTTCCGAAAATTATCCCTTTTCTTGTCGTAGCAGAACACATTAGTTTGATTATGTATCTTAATTTCTTTTTTTAGCGGGTTGCCGGTTGTAGGAATGAATCGGGCTTAAGACTCGTAGAAAGTTTTTAACTTGTAATGAATATTTGAATTGCTTGAGTTTTCGAGACGCTTTCATGGTCGATCAATTGTATTGATGTCGGAGTATGACTTTTATTTGTGCTTTAGGCAGAAATTTGTTTAGGTAAAGAAATTAAGATACATAATCAAACTAATGTGTCCTGCTACGACAACTGAAAGGGATACTCAGGAAGCCTCAAGGTCACTCAAGCCTACGTTTTTACCTAGGCATCTCCCTCTTCTTCCCCTTCCGAGTCTTCTTCTTCTGAACAGGAAAAATGTACGGTCTTCCTCCTAGCACGAGCTCTTGTTTTTTTTTGTATAGAAAAGGAACAGGATCTATCAAACCAGCCTCTGTCAGGGCCTTAGTAGCCCTAGTTGCGTCATCTCATCTCCTGTAGCCGGGTACAGTAAAATGGGAAATCCTCTCTTGTCTCTTGACATAAGCCATGTCGGTCACCGCGTCCGCTCTGTCATGAGGTTGGCAACCTCGTTTTTACCTCGGCCGCTCCTCCTCTCAGGCCCATCGGAGTCTGGAGAAGATCATCCATAAGCAGAGCCACCACCACCGGGTAGCTGCCATCATCAAGCTCCCACCCCGAAGGAACGCGCTGCTTGTCCAAGCCCGGCTGTCTCAGAGCGAGACCAGATAGGGAAATTTGGTAGCCGGAAGGTCTGCAAGTTGACCACATGAGACTCCGTCTGAAGCACTGCAGAGTCTCCACCCGCCAACAGGCCACGACCACTGATATCTTCGTGGGCGACCGGCCATCCAGCCCAGTGAGCCCGATCATCGAAATCTTTTACAAACGAGATCCTCTTCGGCGAGATGTCCCGATGCTTTGATCATAACTCTTGGGGATTTCCCGAAGAATCCTTCCAAGCGCTCCATCGGCTGAGTCAAGAGGAAAGGGCTGCCCCCGTGCATAGTAGGGCCGGCCTCCGTGCTTGACTACTGCGAGAGCCATTCGGAAAAGTCTCCACACGAATCAGATACCAGCGGTCTACGGGCTTGAGCGTATTTCAGTGAAGGCAGCACATCCGGCGAGAGGCCAGATGACGGATCCCAAAAAGAATAGACCATGTAGACAAGGTCCCGAACATGCAAAGTGCAAAGGCATCCCAATAGGCATCGTCAGCGAGCCTAAGCCCCTAAATCTATTAGGGAGACCGGGAAATATCAAAATAGAAATCGGGACCACTTAGATTCATACACTTGTAACGCTTCCTCCGGGGAAGATGAAGAGGAGGTTGCACAATACATGTCATGAAAGAAGCCCCTCCAAGAGCAAAGGAACCCCGCTATCTCTTCCCACCTCAGGACCACCAAGCAAGGCCAGGGGGTCTTCGGCACGTGGCAGGGACCATCTCGTTGAAGGCAAAGGCGAAACATACCCTTGCCTTCCAGTGTCCCCAAAAGAAATGAGGAAGAAGCCCTCAAGCTCATGTCCAGGAACCCCGAATTCTTTTTGACTGAGACCATAAGCGCCTCACCTTATACCTTTCTTCAAAGAAGGACCCTCCTCTCATGCATAATCTCCAGGACGATCTTTGAATTTGTTGAAGAGAATGACATTTGGGATTCTTGGGACAATTTTGATGGAGCTTTCTAAGGTTTTCCATGGATTTTCTCTCTTTCTCCCCGAAAATGTTGTTAGCATTTGAATTTGGAGGTTGAAGAGGATATTTGAATTTGAAATAAAGTGAGACTGAGATGCAAGAAGCAAAATTAAGGACGCAGTGTCGAGATTTCCTATCTATCCTTGTCAGCGCGAATGAGTTTGTCAAAAAAGAAAAATCTTTACTATGATCCAAGCTTTGCTACACCAAAGGAATATTTTGTCCCAACCAAAGCTTTGTCCAAGCCTTCAGGTCCATTGCACCAAATATCTACACCCACTTGCACGAAAAAAAAAACGGGGGAAACTCGTACAGCATTTGCATTCATGCGCATTGCATTCATAAAAAAAAAATAAAATCATAAATTATTACATTCCAAAAATAAAGGAGTGTACACCAAAAAAAAAAATCAAATAAAAAAAAGGGTAGGTAACAATAATCCTAAAATTATTACATCCCAAAAAAAAAAAAAAAAGAAAAAAGAGCAAAAAAAAAATGCAAGTTGTATGCATCTGTACAAATCTCAAAATCTCGGAAGAATCGAGTCTAAAAGGTAATCAATCCGGAATCCCTAGCGCCCAATATACACGCCCCCGGTCCCTCTTGCGGCTCGGGCGCCGCGCCTCGGGAGCCATGAAGATCTCGGAGCTCGGGAATCATCGTCCTGCGTCCACAGGAAGAAGCTCATCGGGACCAACCCAGTGAGGCACTTGACTCACATTAGAGTCGAAGACCAAGATCTGTGAAAAAATCATGTCTCCGAAGGTGAAGGCGTCGAGACTCCTGGACATGCGAAGATCCGCCATGCTTGGCCCCAGGGACGATGTCCCACACGTAAGGATCTCACGAGAATGACGTGGTCAGAAGAGTAGTACGCGAGACGGATCGAGGAGAGGAGAAAGAGGAGTCTCGGAAGAAGCCTATGAAGGAATAGGGGAAGCCTCACTTTGACGGGCGTCGGCCGTGGTCGCCTCGCTCTGCACGAGGAACCCCGCAAGCAACCATCCTCCAAATAAATCTCTTAGCCCCAGATTACTTGCCTCGTCGGCTTCTCAGCGACCACCTCAGCTATGGAGAAGTCGAAGCGTCAAAAAAGGAAGTGATGCTAAAAATGATGAAGCAAAGGAAGAAGAAGAGGCAGAAGCATAAAAAGCCATACCTTCATGCCCGGACGAGGCGCCGGAAAGCTCGTGGAAGCGCTCGAGTGAGGGATCTGCACCTGATCGGACCCCATCCTGGACATATGAAAAATCCGTCCGAGTGCCGTGGGATCCCAGGCCCCTCTCTATCCGGAACACGGGCGCGTCCTCGGCCTCCTCAAGACAAATCTTTTGGATATGGCTCAATCGCCACAAATGCCGAAAAATGCTGGCGGCTCGGTAATCATCCCGGAGTCGCCGATACCGGCTCACTCGGGTGCATCATATCGGCGGGAGAGCTCCACGGTGTCATCAGCGAATTCACGCCTTCGCGGCGCGTCACCCTCTCTCCCGAATAATAGACGTCGCAAGTCGAGACCTCTCGAATCCTCCATTTGCCACGATCCCATATCTCGGCGCCGCTTCGATGATTGCGCCGCTCGAAATGATCGGGGATAGAATATCATCTCCTCATCCGTCTCGGCCCTACCCCGAAGGAAGGCAATCCAGTACAACAGGTCGTCGCGCCTCTGGAGCCCTTCTTCTCTCGGGCATGCTTGGACCGGGAGCGCATGTGTGAATGTGTGCCCAAATTTGGATTCACGCGAGTTTGAAGACATCAGGTTTATTTTGAAAACGGAGGTCGCCACGCCATTTGATTACCTCAAAACTTTGAAAAAAAGGTTTTATGGGTTCGGAGGTTAAGTTACCCCTTGGGAAGAACGGATCGTCGTTCACCCAAGGTGCCTTGCGGAACAAGTCTCCCGTGATTTCATTAATCGTGCTTGCTTGCGTGCTTTCTTGTGTGCATGTGTTTGAAAATAAGGGGGAATGTCCCAAGTTGTCTTCGGACGTACAAACCATTTATTGGTTGTCGCTCGGGATTCCTTGGAATTTTATGTATTCGGGATTATGATCCCGTCCTCATCTTGAACTTGTGATCATCGCTTTTTAACCTCGGGACTTGCGTGATCGAGAGAATGACTCCCTTTTATAGTTCAAAATGAGGTTCTTTAGGAAGGAAATGTCCTTAACCCATCAATCCTACACCTTAAGACGATTGAGCTCATATAGATGCTTCATGCTCTTCTTAAGTGATAATCGGAGAATATCGGGTTCAAGGTTATCCCTTTCTAAAGAGATCATGAACCTTTAATGGAAGGAACAATGTAAAGATAGGATCTTTTACACCGGTCCGCTCCAAGGTTATTAATGGGGACATGGGGGAATGTATGATAAAAATGACACTTTAGTGAAAAGATGACATTTTTGGGTTGCAAAGGATGCTTTTTGATTTAAAGAAGTGATCTTTATTGCAAAGGATGCATTTTGAATGTAAAGACATGATTTTTATGCAAAGGATGCATTTTTATTGAAAAAGATTGTATTTTTATATGCAAAGGATGCATAAAGATGACATTTTTATTGGAAAATGGGGGTTTTAGGTGCAAAGGATGCACCTTTATGGATAAAGACTACATTTTTAATGACAAAGGATGTCTAATGCATGCAAAGGGGAAGGGGGTATAAAGATATGATCTTTAATCTACCAAGTCCCAAGCAAGATAATATGCAATATATGAAATGCAATGAGTAATGAGAATCACATAGAGCAATTAAGATGCAAGGTTAGGGTGTGAGAGGTTACCAATGGCTTCCTCTTCTTCTTTGGATGGAGCTAGGAGGAGGAGTTGATCTTGAGATCTTCAAGGAGGAGGGAGGTGGCTTCTTGGCCTTCTTCTTCACCTTCTTGGACTTCCAGCAGCTCTTGGGAGTATATTTTACGTATTATGTGTGATGGTGGATGATTTTTGTGTGTTGAAATGGGTAGAGGAGGCCTCTATTTATAGGCGGTGGAAAAAGGCGAAAGAGGCCGCGTGGCTTCATTTGCGGCAAAAGAGGCCGCGTGGCTACATTCTTTGCCGGCCAGTTTTTCCGAGAAACATGCAAGGTGGCATTCTAGAAGGTCGGCGAAAAGAGGCTGCATGGCTTCATTTGCGGCAAAAGAGGCGCGTGGCTACATTTCTTTGTCGGCCCAGTTTTCTAGAAACATGCAAGGTGGCATTCTAGAAGGCCCTTTTAGGCTAGATTAAACGCTCCAAATTCAATATTCTTGGCAGGTCCTTCCTCCCTTGGAAAGTTTGGAAAAGTTCCCGAATCGCCCTCGAACTTTATGAAAGTTTGGGAATTGCCGGGAAACTTAACCGGAAGGCATGAGCCAGATTTGGGTACTTACAGAAGCCCCTCGGCAACGTCACTTGCAGGGCGAGTGGGGTTGTCGATAAACAAGGATCAATGCGGCGGGCGCCGAGATGGATTGGGTGACCACGGTGGTCGAGTGGCTGGACCTTTGGAAGGCTACCTACGTTTCCCGGAGGAATCAAGCCATAATCGTAGTTCGGAATCCACTGGGGAAAGGGGGGCGTCAAATGTGACGAATTGGCTTAACCTAAAGTAGGCTACCTACGTATCCCGGAGGAATCAAGCCAGGTCGTAGTTCGAACTTTGACTGAATCGAAATGTTATTCCTTCAACTTGGAATAACGGAGATCGAAAGAGAGAGCGAAATGTTATTCCTTCATCTTGGAATAACTGAGATCGCGAGAGAGGTCGAAATGTTATTCCTTCATCATTGAAATAACGGAGATCGAAATAGAGCGAAATGTTATTCCTTCATCTTGGAATAAGCCGAGATCGCGAGAAAGTTCGAGAAATGTTATTCCTTCACCTTGAAATAACGGAGATCGAAAATAGAGCGAAATGTTATTCCTTCATCTTGGAATAACTGAGATCGCGAGAAAGGTCGAAATGTTATTCCTTCACCTTGGAATAACGGAGATCGAAAGAGAGCGAAATGTTATTCCTTCATCCTGGAATAACGGAGATCGCGAGAGAGGTCGAAATGTTATTCCTTCATCTTGGAATAACGGAGATCGAAAGAGAGAGAGAAATGTTATTCTTCCATCTTGGAATAACGGAGATCGCGAGAGAGGTCGAAATGTTATTCCTTCAACTTGGAATAACGGAGATCGAAAGAGAGAGCGAAATGTTATTCTTCCATCTTGGAATAACGGAGATCGCGAGAGAGAGCGAAATGTTATTCTTCCATCTTGGAATAACGGAGATCGCGAGAGAGGTCGAAATGTTATTCTTCCATCTTGGAATAACGGAGATCGCAAGAGAGCGAAATGTTATTCTTCCATCTTGGAATAACGGAGATCGCGAGAGAGAGAGCGAAATGTTATTCTTCCACCTTGGAATAACGGAGATCGCGAGAGAGGTCGAAATGTTATTCCTTCAACTTGGAATAACGGAGATCAAAAGAAAGAGCGAAATGTTATTCTTCCATCTTGGAATAACGGAGATCGCGGGAGAGAATGGATTTTATAAAGAAGTAGGAAGGACTCGATGATTTTTTGTAAAGAAAGTGGGACGTACCCGATAATTTTTCATAAATAAAGTGGGATGTACCCTGATCATTTTTGTAAAGCAACGGGACGTACCCTGATGGTTTTTCATAAAAAGGTGGGAAGAACCCGATAATTTTGTAAAGAAAGTGGGACGTACCCTGATAATTTTGTTAAAGAAACGGGACGTACCCTGATAATTTTTGTAAAGAAACGGGACGTACCCGATAATTTTTTCATAAAAAAGTGGGAAGGACCCGATAATTTTGAGAGATAGGATTGAAAATGCCAGGGGCGAATAAAATGAGCCACAGGGGTAAATTTGTAAAATAGGCCACGGGGGCACTGGAGGGAAAACTGGATTGATATGATTGAAAATGCCAGGGGCACAAAGGGTTAAACAGGCCTATGGGGGACGAAATTGTAAAATTGAGCCTTCAGGGGCAAAATTGTAAAATCCAGCCACATGGGCTAAGTATGTCGCACCACTTAGTATGCCAAGTGGCTAGGTTTGTCGCGTGACATAGGTAGCTTTGAATTGTACTTTCTGAGAACCTTTGGAATTGGGAATTTGGAATTGCCGATACGGGTTGGAATTGGGTGACCAAAGATGTCACACAACCAATCCTACTAAGAATGTGCCAAAAGCTTACGCACCATCGAGGAACGGGGAAAGAAAAGGTGACCAATGTGGTCGGATGGCTGAACCTTTTATGAAAGGCTACCTACGTATCCCGGAGGAATCAAGCCTTGATCGTAGTTCAAGCATCACTAGATGGTTAGGAACGATGTCTAGGATCCTTGAGGTTTTGACAATTAATGGAGGTTGTCACCTGAGGAAGCTAAAGCTTACGTCACTATCGAGTAAATAGAGGTAGCTATAGCTGGACAAACTTGAGCATACTTCTCAATGTTGTGATAGAGGTAGCTAAAGTTGGATTTTTTTTGACAATTAGGAAGCTGTCGCTTTGGCGTTATCTCGTTATAACGGAAATGAAGCGCTTTTGGGAGAAAATGTTATCATTAGCAATTGGCACGTTACTTGAGTGCAGGGTGATTTTTTTTCTTGGAAACATGGTAGGGGCCCAGATGCGGATGTACATATGGAATGTGTTTGGAAATTGTTTAAGACATGTTTCAAGCGGGTGGGTCGTATCCCACAGGTGCGGGCGAAGCTGCATTTATTCTTTGAGATATTGTCAATGTGGACTAGGATTCCCTCTTGGTGAGGCCGGGTTTAAAACTCGGGTCTCGATGAATGTTCCTTTCTCACATTACGGCATTTGAAGGCGATGCGATAGGCTTTTACAACCAAAGACTAAAGCGGATGTCGAGTGACCAAACCTCTCTTCTAGGGATGGATGCGACTTATCGGAGCCCCGGTACGAGGAAGAACTTTCTACAAAGCCCCATGAAAGATCCTTTCGCTTTGGAAAAGCCCGGTTGGATGGGCGAGCGGGCGAAGTCTTAGGTTTTGAAGAAGTGACTTAGTGAAGCCCCAATCGATGACCTAGCGAAAATCCCAATATGATTGAGTGCTGCGAAGTGATCCTGAGGTTGATCGACCAAGGCGAATCCATCTAGGGACCTCAGTAGAAGAACCCGATGTGAACCCCAAAAATGGCTAAAGAAGCCCCGAGTTTAAAGGAATGCTTTGACAAAGTTTTCGAGCGGCCACAATGCGAATTGTGGCGAAGAGGGAAAACCTATACTTCTCTCTCTCTCTCTCTCTTTTTTTTTTTTATTTTTTAGTCAATCGAGTCAACCTAAAGGAAATGTGAAAGAAAATATTCTTAGAAATTTATACATGCGGGGGCATATTTTTGAAAGGTGGGAATAGATCCCGATCTTGTGTTATTTTGATGGCCTTATTCGATGTAGGCACAAAACTCGCTTTGGGTTTGACTCTTTTGGGGAGAGTATAAGCGGAGAAAAGGTTTGTAAAAGTGTATGGAAGCCCCTGGCGACGGAAAATCGAGTGTTTAGCAATATCTTTCCTAAGATGTAGAAAGAAGACTTGTCGAGACATCTGAAAACTTGTTTTATTAACAATGATCACCAGATTGCTTAAAACCCTTTATTGATGTTGGTTATTCAACCACTAATATCGATATGAAGAAAAACATTCTTATTAATTATGAGGAGAAAGTCAACCGATGTCGAAAATCAAGGTTGGGCTGGTGTGAAAGAAAGATTGTGTATAGGGAGGTCATTGATGAGACCCGGGTTTTACGGAATCGGCGTGTCTATGGGAGAGGTCATTTGATGAGACCGGGTTTTCAGGGATTTGGATATGCTTATGGAAGAGGCCATGATGAGACCGAATTTTTCGGGAATTTAAATGTGTTTATGGCCAGGACCATCTCTGGTTGCCTACGTTCCCCTCATTGTGAGGAGCTCGGGTCGCCGTAGTTCGGCCTTGGCCGGCTGTGTTTGGCTTTGGGAAATGGGATTTGTGGTTTCCTTTAGTGAAAAGGCTTAGGATGAGATGATGAGGCGTGGGCCTCGGGATGATTCCTTGACCAAGTCATTTCGGACGGTTGCTTCGATTTTCATCTTTCATTGGGGAGAAGGGATTTGCACGTGCCTAAAGGCTTACGAAATGCTTCGGCTTTGCTTCGACCGCCCCATCGTTATCGACAACTTTCATTCTTTGAGCTTTGATTTTGCTGTCCGTCGAAGCTTTTGATGGGCGGTCTTTGGGTCCTTGGCCTCATTTTCTTTTATTTTCTATGTGCAACCATTTGTTTTTGCCTAGGCTTGCCCTTTTTAGGGATTTTCAGTCTAGCTGGGCATTACTCTTTTTGCACTGTGATTTTTTTTCTTCTTTCTTTTTTTTATATATGTGCAACCCTGTTTTTTGCCTAGACTGCCCTTTTTAGGGATTTTCGGTCTAGCTGGGCATTACTCTTTTTGCACTACATTTTTTTATTTTATGAAGCACCTGAGGGCCAAGGCAAGCCTCTGCTTGAACTTTCTTGATATCCTTGAGGTCTAAGGCAGGCTCTTAGGTCTTTGTCGACACGGGGTCAATCTTTCGAAGCTGAGTGGCCTTTTGTTGTCCCTTGATGTTGTCGCCGTCGTTGACTTGGTCAAGATGAAGGTGGGGGCATGTATGGTTTAATGAAGGCCTTTTTGTGAAGTAAGGAAAGTGTATGGCTTGATGGAGGCCTTTTGTGGGGTAAGGAAGGTGTATAGGGAGAGCATTGGTTGACTTTCTCACACCGATTAATCAGAACGTGAATTATTTCGAGAGATTACTTGTTGAGCAATGCAAGTGATCATATAAAATAAAACCATTTCATTAAATGTAATGTAGGTGTGCAAGTAATGTCTTAAGTCTAGCAAGAAAAGAAGAAGACTCTTTTATAGAAAATTGAAGATTAAATACAATGTCCGTAGAGGACTTGATTGAAAGAGAAAAGTACTAGAACCTACGAAGGTTGGCCAGAGACTATTTTTTTTTTTTTACTTAAGGATAGGTAGACCCTAGTCTAGCTACTCTTCGCGGGTTGGGTTGCCCGAGGTAACTTGAGCTTTCCTTCGTAGATCGGCCCTTTGAATTTCTTTCTTCGAGATCCACGCGCTTATGCATCACATGCCCGAAATGCTTGTGGTACTCGCGAGAACTTGGTCTGTCAACTCTCTTGGGGTTTCTTGGCTTATAATTCTCGAGAGGTGTGAGAAGACCCCGTTTCACCAAATCATCGAAAACTTTGCTCGTGGGCATCCCAGAATCATCAGGCTGATGTTTCTGATCTTGCACTTCCTGAATCGACCTCTTACCATAGCTTTCTGTTTTTGGCCCATGGAGGTTATCGAGCTTCCCATTTTCTATCAACTTCTGGATCTCATGCCTCAAATAGGTGCAATCATCAGTATTGTGCCCATGGTATTGATGGAAAAGACAATGCTTGGATTCATCCAACCGAACATGGGGATTCACAGGTTTCCAATTCTCCGGTGGCTTTATCGGCTTTTCTTTCATCGGCTTTTCCGACATCTTGCTTAAAGACATCTCCATGTTGTCAAAATGAAGGGAGCGGGGTTTTTGGGAGACATTGTTGTTCTCAAAACTCAGATTCCCATTGTCCAATTGGTTCCATTGTTGGATTTGGATGAAGGAAGCTACGACACTCTTTCCTGGTCTTTGAGCCAGTACGGTTCTTTGCTTGGTATTGGGTTATGCTCGGTGGAGTCATTTCCTTGCACAGTTCGACATCTTGGGTCAAGGGAGTATTGATACTCATCATGAGGTCAAGCTTCTATTGCATCTGTTTCACTTGCTCCATTAATATTGCCGCAGAGTCAGCCCAGGGGACTCTCGCAATGGCAGGACTTTTATTAGCGAGATGGAACCACGGCAACAGGCGGTGACAACGACGGGTGAATTCGCTAAATCCGGTAGGTGACGGTGAGAACTTAAATCATCCGAGATCCTCTTTTGGCAACTCATGATTGCGTTCGAGTAGGTATAGGGGCTTGAGAACATAGCCACATAGCTCGAGCGATCATGCGAAGGCTGGAGCATAAGCTGGCGGTATTCTTTGGGCCGAGAGACATGTGGGGTGAAGTTCAATCCGTTACGAGGGCGAGGGCGATGGAGCCGGATGAGTGGGATGTTGGAAAGGACCGAGGAGAAGTGGTCCTTGACAAGGGATCATATGTGGATGGAGGAAGGTATTGGTTATAGGGTACAGGGGTCTTGGTTATAGGATGAAGGGCCGAAATCAGCTTGTTTACGAAGTCTCATCTTCGACTACCACCGGAGGAACCGTTCGACTCAGCGCTGACTGAACTCCATGACGACGGAGTGCGTCAATAAGCATGGCTTGCTGTTCCTCATGAGCCTTATGGGCATTTTCCAAAGCCGGGGCTAACTCTTCCTTCCTAACCATCGATTTCCTGCACCCTCACTTTGTTTTCATCAAATCTGCCATTCTAAATTCTGGGCGATGAAACGGACGATTTTGACGAACTATCGAGCTGAAATTTCCGCAGACAAGCCGCGACTCGATATTCTCACCCACTTCTTTCTCGGCTGCGGGAAAGGGATAGACAAAAAGGTTTAGACTCGGGGGTAGGCAAGGTTTAGACTCGGAGGTAAGTGTTTAGGCCTGGAGGTAAGTGTTTAGGCTGAAGGCTCAAGTAACATGCACTTATCGCTTAAATTTTGCTCAAAACACATTTTCTCCTAATCCTAATTGATCGAAAAAGATGAGACCTTGAAAGGTCAAGATTGAAAATTGGACCGTGAGGATCTTTGATTGGAGACTTGACCGTGAAAGGTCGGGATTGCATTTGACCGCGAAAGGTCGAGATAGAAAATTGGAGATCGGACCGAGGAGGTCGCGATTAGGGATTTGACCGCGAAAGGTCGAGATAGAAAATCGAAGATCGGACCGAGGAGGTCACAATTAGGGATTTGACCGCGGAAGGGTCGAGATGAAAAATCGAAGATCGGACCAAGGAGGTCACGATTAGGGATTTGACCATGAAAGGTCGGGAGATGGAAGATCGGAAATCGGACCGAGGAGGTCTCGATTAGGGATATCAGAGATAGGAAAATGCAATTATGATTACATTAATTGTTCAAGTTTACTTAAAATCATGTCTTTTATTAATTCCTATTTGGTTGGAAAAGGGGGGTTTGCCCTTCTTTTTTCGCAACTACTCTAGATCCTGGATTAGTGGGTTCCGTCACTACGTCTATAAGCCCCTTGTATTCCACCTGTATTTCGACCTCCCAGGGTGGACAGCCCCGGGCGAGGGTCCTATAGGGCACGCGGATCCCACCGACCGAGAGTAAAGAACGCTCCTAACGGGTCTAGCGGGTCATATGACCTTTTAACGCACGAGCGATGCGAATTATGGTCAAGGCAATACCGGGAAAGTCTCATCTTTCTGCCTTGATAGGATTTTGGCAGAATTTCGCTTGAGCGAATGACGTTTTGACTTTCGGTAATGTCCGAGAAGATAATAGGCATGGGTCGGGCGGCAAAAGCCGGATGACACAGTGTCACATTGAACTTCGTTGCATACGCCGGGCGTGAGTTAGAATCGAAGTCAATGCCGGGTCAAGATCTTGCCAATTTTTCCTTGTCGGAATTTTGGCAGAGCTTCGCTTGAGCGAAAGATCTTTTGATTTGTTGGCAAAGACTCGGTCTTGACTCTTGCGCATTCCGTGCAGGTCAAGGTCAATAGTCAATGTCGGAGTCGAGATCTCGCCAATTTTTCCTTGTCGGAATTTTGGCAGAGTTCTTCTTCCGTTATGAACTAAGGCTTGACCTTTACGAGGGTATGCAACTGGGCTATATGACACGGACTAGACCAAAAACCAACCAAAAAGTCACGGTTTTTTGAAACGTGTGACACGGGTGTGCATTGGTCGACAACTGCTGCCATGGGGAGGTTGGGATGATTCCGTGCGCGCCGGGAGCATCGTAAAGCTGTCCGTGGCTGCAGTGGAACCACCCTCGGGTTTGAAGGACGTGCGTGCAAAGTGTACAGGATATATCAGGTGCGCGTAGTGTGCGGTCTCCTAAAAATGTTCCTTTTTGAGTTGAAACAGAGATTTTCAGAAATGTGTTTTAAAGGAATGATTTCTGGGACGGGGAAAATGCAACACATAAGCACGTAAATTTTAAGGAGCCCAGTCGAGTCATGGGCTGAGTAGCCCCAAGCTGCTAGGGCTGCCCAGTTAACCATGATTTTCTGGTGGAATTGCCGCTGAGGTCGCCCGGTCAGAATCCAATGAGGATTGAGCCGTACGACTGCATGGATCAATTTTCCAGGTTCCACTCCTTTTGCTATTTTTCGGGTTGTTTCCCGTTCAAAGTATGCACAGATTCCAAGATGCAAATGATGCAATTCATGGTAAAGAAAGCAAGCATGATTAATGAAATCGGCGACGGGAGTCTAACCCGCTCAAAGGGAAAAGCTTTCTTTTTTTTTTTTCAAATTTTTTTTTTCGAAAAGGGATACTGGTACGTGGATTGTTAAACCACCGGTTATCCCAACTCCCACGTCAGGGAGTGTACGGGAAGGGTAAGTGGTTTCCACCTATATACCGAGTATCGATTTTTTTTGTTTTGAAAATAAAAGCTTTTCTCCTTTGGGATTTTCCCCAGCGGAGTCGCCAAACTGTGAATGTGTGCCCAAATTTGGATTCACGCGAGTTTGAAGACATTAGGTTTATTTTGAAAAACGGAGTCGCCACGCCATTTTGATTACCTCAAAACTTTGAAAAAAAGGTTTTATGGGTTCGGAGGTTAAGTTACCCCTTGGGAAGAACGGATCGTCGTTCACCCAAGGTGCCTTGCCGGAACAAGTCTCCCATGATTTCATTAATCGTGCTTTCTTGTGTGCATGTGTTTGAAAATAAGGGGGGGAATGTCCCAAGTTGTCTTCCGGACGTACAAACCATTTATTGGTTGTCGCTCGGGATTCCTTGGAATTTTATGTATTCGGGATTATGATCCCGTCCTCATCTTGGACTTGTGATCATCGCTTTTTTTAACCTCGGGACTTGCGTGATCGAGAGAATGACTCCCTTTTATAGTTCAAAATGAGGTTCTTTAGGAAGGAAATGTCCTTAACCCATCAATCCTACACCTTAAGATGATTGAGCTCATATAGATGCTTCATGCTCGTCTTAAGTGATAATCGGAGATATCGGGTTCAAGGTTATCCCTTTCTAAAGAGATCATGAACCTTTAATGGAAGGAACGATTTAAAGATAGGATCTTTTACACCGGTCCGCTCCAAGGTTATTAATGGGGACATGGGGGAATGTATGATAAAAATGACACTTTAGTGAAAAGATGACATTTTTGGGTTGCAAAGGATGCTTTTTGATTTAAAGAAGTGATCTTTATTGCAAAGGATGCATTTTGAATGTAAAGACATGATTTTTATGCAAATGATGCATTTTTATTGAAAAAGATTGTATTTTTATATGCAAAGGATGCATAAAGATGACATTTTTATTGGAAAATGGGGGTTTTAGGTGCAAAGGATGCACCTTTATGGATAAAGACTACATTTTTAATGACAAAGGATGTCTAATGCATGCAAAGGGGAAGGGGGTATAAAGATATGATCTTTAATCTACCAAGTCCCAAGCAAGATAATATGCAATATATGAAATGCAATGAGTAATTAGAATCACATAGAGCAATTAGGATGCAAGGTTAGGGTGTGCGAGGTTACCAATGGCTTCCTCTTCTTCTTTGGATGGAGCTAGGAGGAGGAGTTGATCTTGGGATCTTCAAGGAGGAGGGAGGTGGCTTCTTGGCCTTCTTCTTCACCTTCTTGAACTTCCAGCAGCTCTTGGGAGTGTATTTTACGTATTATGTGTGATGGTGGATGATTTTTGTGTGTGTAAAATGGGTAGAGGAGGCCTCTATTTATAGGCAGCTGGAAAAAGGCGAAAGTGGCCGCGTGGCTTCATTTGCGGCAAAAGAGGCCGCGTGGCTACATTTGCTGCCAACCCAGATTTTTCCAGAAACATGCAAGGTGGCATTCTAGAAGGTCAGCGAAAGAGGCCGCATGGCTTCATTTGCGGCAAAAGAGGCCGCGTGGCTACATTTGCTGTCGGCCCAGATTTTTCTAGAAACATGCAAGGTGGCATTCTAGAAGGCCCTTTTCAGCTAGATTCTGCTCAAATTCAATATTCTTGGCAGGTCCTTTCTCCCTTGGAAAGTTTGGAAAAGTTCCCGAATCGCCCTCGAACTTTATGAAAGTTTGGGAATTGCCGGGAAACTTAATCGGAAGGCATGAGCCAGATTTGGGTACTTACAGCATGGCCGGATATACCCCGATATACTCCGCCGGCTGCCGCCACATTGTGACGTGAAAAAACTCCAACGCCCATACCTGCGAAAGGTAAAAATCAAATCAATCCAGTGCAAAAGAAAAGTGTGTGCTCAAGAATAAAGGGAAAGCAAAAAGGAAAGCTTATACCTCCAGGGCAAACTCAAAGCAGTACAAGGAGCTCACAGCCTTCCGGCTGTACCTATCAAGAGCAAAGTAAAGCTCTCCCAGAAGAGCCTGCAGGTCCGCGTCGCTGTAGCCGTCCCGCCACTCAATGCTGCGTCCATTGAAGGACAAACCCGTGATCGCAGCGTAGTCAGAAGGCGTAACAGTAGCCTCGCCCCAGAAGAAGTGAAACGTATGGGTCGCATCCCACCAGTGCTGCGCCAAAGCAAACATCAGGCCCTTGCTCTTAGGGAACTTGACCAATCCCCTCAAGCACTCAATGAACTCCCAAAGCCTGGTCTCAACAACAATCTGTCTCGGACTCGGCAAAGCTCCTCGGCCCGCATTCGAAAGCCGGTCCCACAAATCAACTACAGACTCCACCGATCCTCGAGTCTTCATCTTATTCAGCTGCTCCGTCACGTAGTTGTTTCCGCCCTGCAATAAAAAAAAAAAGAGATAAAATGTCAAAAAAAAAAGTTTTTTGCATTTGCATTTGCACAAAAAAAAAGAAAGCATATACATGCATCATTCATCACAAAAGTTTTGAAGAAAATTCGGCAGCATAACGGCATGCAATGAACCTAGCCCCATTTTTCTCTCACAAAAAAGACAGTTTTCAGCAAATCCCAATCAACATTCATACAAAGAGTCAACGGAAGTAAAAACTCCGTCCCATTTTCAAAAAAAAAATGCATACATGCATATCACTCATCATCAAAAAAAAAAAAAGAGTTCTACATGCATTCCTACGGAAGTAAAAACTCCGTCCCATTTTCATAAAATAACATGCATTCAACCAACGGGAGGAAAAATCCGTCCCACTTTTCAAAAAAACAAATCAAATCTTAGACATACATATATTCATATCATCATCATCTCATGTTGGCAAAATGCCCATTCTTTTCAAACAAAATGCATGCATTGCATCATTCTTCAAATCACAATTCTCGAATTTTCGAAAAAAAAATATATGGTGAAAATGCCAATTCTTTTCCCAAGCAAAATGCACATTTTGGGATACCCACAAATTCATTGCAACATGCATATCATCAAAATCAATATTCAAATTTCAAAAAAAAATAATAATAATAATAAAAAATCACAATTTTCGAATTTTAACAAAAAAAAATGTGGCGAAAATGCCAATTCTTTTCCCAAGCAAAATGCACATTTTGGGATACCCATATACTCATTACAACATGCAAAACATCAAAATCAAAATCCAAGGCCATGAACATTGCATAATTTTCGAAAAAAAAAAAGAGAAAAATCACCCAAAAATCAATTTCAAGCAAAAATCGACAAAGGGATCAAAAGGATTCGAAGAATACCGTTCGGAGACTCGGATCGGTGGCCCAATGTTGCCAAGCATCGGGGTATGGCTCCTCCGCAATCGATTGCGAAAGAGTATAGTGCCTCCTCATTCGGACGAGCTTCAATCGTCTCTCCGCTACCGGGCCACGTCCTTGGCCTTGAAAAGCACCTTCCCCGTGTTCCATTGCTTGAAAATCGAAGAAAAACGGAAGAATTTCAAGCTTTTTGGCCTTCAATGGCGGTTTTGGCGAATTTCTCTCTTCCTCTCTCGTAATTTTCAAAAAAACTGAATGGGGAAGAAGAAGGGCGTTGGCCCCTCATTAATACCAATCTGACTCTCAACCCTCTCCGCGCGGACAGGATTGTAAGGGTCAAAATGACCCTTTTGCCCTTTAAAAATCCGGGACTCTGCAGTTTAGTCCCAAACTTGACAAAGTTAACCAAAGTTAACCAAAGTCAACCCCCTTTCATCAAAATCATTCCCGACAGTAAAGCGTAAGACCAACCGCTCTGAAAAAGATAACGAGATCCCGTATCTTTCATCAAAATCATCAACGGCAGTCAAACGTAAGACCAATTTTCCCGAGAAAGATAACGAGATCCCGTATCTTTCATCAAAATCATTCAACGGCAGTAAAACGTAAGACCGATCTCCCTGAGAAAGATAACGAGATCCCGTATCTTTCATCAAAATCATCAAACGGCAGTCAAACGTAAGTCCGATTTCCCCGAGAAAGATAACGGAATCCCGTATCTTTCATCAAAATCATTTTCGGCAGTAAAACGTAAGACCAATCTCCCTGAGAAAGATAACGAGATCCCGTATCTTTCATCAAAATCATCAAACGGCAGTAAAACGTAAGACCGATTTCCCCGAGAAAGATAACGAGATCCCGTATCTTTCATCAAAATCATCAAACGGCAGTAAAAACGTAAGACCAATTCCCCCGAGAAAGATAACGGAATCCCGTTTCTTTCATCAAAATCATTCCCCGGCAGTAAAACGTAAGGCCGATTTCTCCGACGAATACGTCTGATTTTCCCCCAGTAAAGGCTAACGAAATCCCCAGCGAAGCCAACGGAATCTCGAGTAGATTTCGAACTACGAAAGGGCTTGATTCCCACTAGGGATACGTAGGTAGCCTATCATTAGGTCCAGCCACTCGACCAGCACGGTCATCCTTCGGCAGCAGACGTAAGACCGATCCTTTCAAAATGAAGTCCAATAGAGGACCAACTATCCCAGACCATCAAAGGAAATCATCATCATTAAGGTTCGAGGCACCTAAAACGCCATCTTCAAGGCTCGAGGCACCTAAAATGCCATCTCCAAGGTTCGAGGTACCTAAAACGCCATCTCCAAGGTTCGAGGCACCTAAAACGCCATCTTCAAGGCTCGAGGCACCTGAAATGCCATCATCAAGGTTCGAGGCACCTAAAACGCCATCTCCAAGGTTCGAGGCACCTAAAACGCCATCATCAAGGTTCGAGGCACCTAAGACGCTATCACACACAACACTAGGAAAATGATAAATCACAATCATCCCCAGCAGAGCGGATAGCCATCAGACCGAAAAGGGTCATTCCTATCCCCAGCAAAGCGGATAGCCCTCCGACCGAAAATGGTCATTCCTATCCCCGGCAGAGCGGATAGTCATCCGACCAAAAATGGTCATTCCTATCCCCAGCAGAGCGGATAGCCCTCCGATCAAAATGATCATCTCTTATCCCCAGCAGAGTTTCTCTCCAGCAATCGACTGCAGAACTCGCTCATCAGGTTCGAGGCACCTAAAATTCCATCATCTCCAGGGTCAAAGACCCGAACTACGACTGGCTTGATTCCCATTCGGGATACATAGGTAGCCTATTAAATAGGTTCAGCCACCCGATCACTCGATCATCCCGCCAAATATGGAGCCTTACTCTTATCGACGACCCCGCTTCCTTCGAAAGCGCCGTCGCCGAGGGGCTACTGTAAGTGCTCCAATTTGAGATTGTTAGTATTTTCGTTAGAAAATTAACGAAAGTTATAACATTTCTAACAATTCCTAACATTCCTAACATTTCTAACCAAGTAAGGGTAGATTAGGGATTGCCAAAAAAAGATAAACCAAGGAAAGGAATCAAAAAAGCAAAAGAAATAAGAAAAACCAAAAATAGAAATGGCTGGAACAAAAACTGGCTGATTAATTTGAATTTTGAAAAGATTATTCCTTGTGTCCAAAGCACAGGCAAGATTTAATGAACGGTGCACGCCATCAACCCTATCCGCGCGGATGAGTTTGTCATTTTCGAGAGGGCTATAAATTGAGCCCTCCGAGTCACAGAAAAAAAGAGAGAACAAGAACACAACTCACAGCATTTGGCGAAAATACTTGAGAAAACAGTGAGAATTCTCTAAGAATTGTCACCTTTTTCTCTTGAATCTTCCCAACTTTCACTCACTCAAATCAAACCCACTCACTCTCAAGTTCAAACACAAACACAAAAACACAAGGAAGATAGGTATAACCTCCCTCTCCTTACCCTAAATTCTCTCATCCATGCATGCATTTTCAAGCTACAAAATGTAGTTTGTTCATTTTCTTGCCTTAGATCCAAGAGGATCACCATGGAAGTTCATCTCCATGGATGATCCTCTACAAGGATCAACATTTTCTTCAATGTGTTCTTACTTACTTGCAAATGCATTTTCAAAACCCTAAAAACCATTTTCAAGCATCAAATCTCATTTTCAAAGGATAAAATTCCCCTTCCCAAGCAAATGAAGTGCTTAGTCCTAATGTACCCCAAGGATGGTTTGGTATAGTTGATTCACCACTAAAATGTCAAGTGATAACTAACCAAAACCTAGGGAAATGGGGACAAGCATGGATGCAAAAATCCCCTTTAAAATCATGTTTTCCTTTCTTGAGAAGTTGCTGTCCAGTAGCAATTTTCCAAGACCCCAGTCCATTGTCTTAATTTTTGGACACAGATAAACTTGGAATATGGTGTTGACTACAAAACACTTTTTGTAGCCAACATCAAGCGCTTTCCAGAAATATTTTTAATTTATTTTTTGCGTGAGTAAAACTCCCTTTTTCAAATTTTCTTTTAGAGGCCAGTTCATCAGCTTCTGGAAATCCAGATTTCATATCTGAGATTTCCAGAAGGTTTTGACCCCTCAAATCTCCTCCAAAATGGAAAATTCATTCGCAAAAATCTTATTTAAGGTGTCTGGAATAACTTTCATTCTCTGAGTTTATCCAGATTATGAAGTTTTAAGGCCCTTGAATCCATTTCAAAATCAAAGGTCCACTGCCTTTTTCATTCTGGCAGAAGTGACTCTCAACTTTGAAAAATCTTTTGAGCACCAAAACTCTACCCAAAAATCACATCAAAAATCATGGGATCTGACCAAAGTCTAATAAAGAATTCCCAATTTTTACTTTTCTGAGTTTCAACTTATTTTGGCCAAAACACATACACACACACACAAATGATTTTCAGCTTGGAAGACTCGTTTTACGAGGCATTCCGGGTGCACACTAACGTCCTTCCCGGCGTGTAACATGACCTCCGAACCCAAATCTCTAATCTCGGGCATTTTTCAAAGTTTTGGCCCTTAAAACAAAAATGGGGTGGCGACTCCGTCTTTTTCCGGTTTTATTTGGTTTTTTCAAAGAAACGCAAAAAATCGAATTTTTCCCGCGAAATGGCAACATCATCACAACATGACGAAGAAGATGGAATTCTTTGAACTTAAACAAATAGGAAGGGAAGACAATCAAATCGCAGACGTTCTATCTAAACTAGCGACTATGGATGTGGCTAAGTCTAAGACCAATCCATACATAGTTTTTGCTGAAGAACCTGCGTATGAAAGATTACAAATCATGCTCCTAGGTAGAGAGGAGAGATGTTGGATCGATGACTACATTGACTACATCGGGAAGGGCCAACTCCCGGAAGATGAAGCACAAGCTAAACTTATCAAGAAGAGGTCCCCAAGATTCGTCGTGATGAGCGGAGTCCTCTACCGAAGATCCTTCACTAAGCCCCTGCTAAGGTGTGTCTATCCATGGTAAACCGAGAACCTCTTGGCAGAAGTACATGAAGGTGTTTGCGGCGGACACCCGGGGGCCAGAACCTTAGCTAACAAGATCATCTCGCTAGGTTACTATTGGCCAAACCTGAGGGAGGACGCGCACGCCTATGTTAAAAAATGTGACAAATGCCAAAGATTCTCCGACATTCCTAGACTACCGGCAGTTGAGCAGACACTTGTAATACCTACGTGGCCGTTTGATATGTGGGGTATCGACATCATCAGACCCTTCCCTCCCGCCCGCGGTAATTGCAAGTACGTGATAGTAGCTGTTGATTACTTTTCCAAGTGGATAGAAATAAAGGCATTAGCCAAGATAACGGAAGATAACGCAATCAACTTTATCCACGACTACATCTGGTGTCGATTTGGCCTCCCCCACACAATTGTTTCCGATCATGGACTCCAATTTTATACGGAATTTACAACAGAATTGGGAAGAGTCAAAGTTCGCCACGCAAAGTCCTCAGTTAGCAGACCCCAAGGCAATGGTCAAGCAGAGGCTGCCAATAAACTGGTCCTAACAGCCCTTACTAAGAACCTTGAAGGACGCGAGGGTAGATGGTTGGATGAACTTCCCCTAGCCTTATGGGCTATTCGCAGAACCACCCGGGGGCCAACCGGGGAAACCCCATTCGCATTAACCTTCGTTTCTGAGGCTATGGCACCAAGTGAAATGGTCATCCCTGCTGTGAGAAACTCCCAATACGATGAGCAAGTCAAAAAGGATAATAGGCTCCTAGACCTAGACCTGATAGATGAAAAACGAATAGCTGCGCAGATGAGGATGGTAAACTACAAGCAAAGGACCAAGGCATATCATGAAAAGAGAGTCATCAGAAGAGTATTCCAAGTAGGCGATTGGGTACTTAGAAAAATTGAGGCAACTGGTCGGAAGGCAGAACAAAACAAGCTCTCCCCAAATTGGGAAGGTCCCTATATCATCACTCAAGTCATTCGAGAGGGGACCTACAGATTGAAGACTAAGGAGGGGAAGGAGCTCAAGCACCCATGGCATTCCGACAATCTTCGAAAATATTATCATTAGTTTATGTTATTTCATTTTGTAATAGATTAGTTTCTAGTTTTCAATCTTTTACTTCTTAGTATGATAGGATTGCAGTTCGATGTAATCGAGTTCCAGTTTATGAAAGTAACTTATTCCCACATGCGAGGCAACTATCAACTACTGACACAAACACTGGAAGACGAGGATCTTATCCCCGACTCTTCAAAACACATGCCTTACGTCTTGACGAGGGTCCGCCTTGACTCAACGACTATAGGCTCCTAACAGCCAAGATTGAGGAC
Organism: Adenophora triphylla var. japonica; assembly: GCA_022495995.1. Taxonomy (NCBI): domain Eukaryota; kingdom Viridiplantae; phylum Streptophyta; class Magnoliopsida; order Asterales; family Campanulaceae; genus Adenophora; species Adenophora triphylla. Next base: position 42,398 of record JAFEMH010007783.1, read on the forward strand.
TCTTCCTTGACCTACTGGTTTACCTTACGTCCTGACGAGGGTCCGCCTCGACTCAAGGACCAAAGCAGCCTTCTCGGTCTCACCCTTCTTCTGGGCGGTATTGACCTCGTGCAGCTGCTTATTCGCGACCTTAGCCAGTACATTCTCGTAAGTCGAGATAGTTGCAAACTGCAAGAGGGAAAAAGTCAGAAATAACACAAGTATCGAAAACGAGGTTGAAATTACGAGATCGAGATACGAGACAGTTACCTCGAAAACCAGAAGTCCCTTCCGACATAGCAGGTGCTCCTTGCTTGGCTTGTCTCGGACAAGCTTCTCAAAGGCCTCCTGATCCAAGGACCTTTGAATGGGAGCACGGCCCAATCTCACAAGGGCACTCTCCCTAGCCTGCAAAGGGATGCCCTTTAGAGGTGGAACATTTGCCACCATTCGCCGGGTAAGCTCCTCGGCACCGTCATAATTTTTGATTGTCTGAATGGTGAGGGACGGAGGAGCTTGAGGGTTAGAAGACTCCACAGCAGCCCGTTTAGACAAGGGCTCCTCGGCAGAAGCACCTTAGGGCCTCTTCTGACCCGACTGACGATGAACGAGGTCAGTCACCTCGTCAGACGGAAGCCCAGTCTCTACCTCAGCAGCGTCAACATGGGGGCTATGCCCCTCGGTAGTTGGCAGATTATCTCAGCCCTCGGAGGCCTCCTCCTCGGCATTCACCACGTCTCCTCGTAGCTTGATGGGGGAGGTTGATCTCCTTTGGTATTTAGGAGGAGGTTGCGACGGTTGGTCTCGTCCTTCATGTCAGTGAGGGCCAAGAGCTTGGCCAGGCGCCTCTTCCTCTTGATCAGCTCCGTGGCACTCAAGTTTTCCATAGCTAGTTCGGCCTCCTGCTCGGGGGTTAAATCTGCCAATACGAGGAAGAAATTGTCAATTACGAGATAGGTTAAAATAAACAACAAAAAATGCAAGTATCAAAGGGCAAGGATAAAACAATTACATCCCACGACATCAATTTCCTTAAGGCATTGATCCTTAGGGATAAGCCTGCAGCGTTCACATTCATCATGGAATACAAGGCCAAGATGGGTCCTCCAATCGTTAAACTGTCTCCCCCTTTTTACGACGAAGAGGGGGACCACCCCGTCCTTGGGTCCCGACATCAATCCGGCCTGGACGTAATATCGCTCGTCGGCCTCCAGGGCAGCCCAGTCAAGGAACCCGACCTCGAAAAATTCTTCAAGACGTTTGATTAAGTCTTTGGAACATCCGTACTTCTGCACCTGATTAGACGCCGATGGCACGTCAGCAGGAGAAGGGAACTCCCAGCCACGCCGGCTCTCTACCTTGATCACATGATTGTCCCAGCCTCCTACCTTGCTGGACAAAGGGAGCATAATCTTCGGCTTAGTTTAGTCACTCCTTATGACTAGGAGCCTCGAACTCTTGACATAGCCAATGTTGAAGAAGTGACGGAAGGCGGCTTGGGTAGGCTCGTAACCTAAGCTACGACACAAGACTACGAAACCTATGAGAACCCTGGTCCCATTAGCTCCCAACATTGTCAGGACGGCCTTCACGTCGCCTAAAAATTCGTTGATAAAGGGGTCTTAGGGGAGACGGAGTCCTTATTGAAACTGCTTGAAGTAGAAATGGACGTGATTGTCATTATAATAAAAACTCTTCTCCTCGACATCGGTGGCAAAGGTGGGTTTGCTGACATAAGTTAGCCGGAACTTAGTCTTGTCAACCCCGTACTTGGTATATAATTGCTCCAGCATGGCCTCGTCCTCCTCCTCGGCCTCCTCTTCCTCGGCCTCTCTTTCCCTCAACTTGTTCACCTTCAGCGAAGGCGTCGACTATTTTTGTAGACGAGGAGGCTTCACCCCCTCTTTCCGTCATATCTGCAAAAATGCCAAGGGTCCAAGGTTAGTCTCACCGTCCAAGGCTGGCCTTAAGACGGGGAAGAGGGATGCCCCTCCTCATCATTACAGTTAGGCCGAGGAGGGAACCTTACCACTCAGACGCTCACGAGCTATGTGATCTGAAGACGGGTAGAACAAATTTATATGCTCAATCATCTCAGCTCGGCTTTCATACAAAAAGATGCTAAGAGATTGTGAATCAACCCTATCTATCCTCTTCTCATCTGGATATGGGATGTACATCCTTGGCTTACGGTATTTCGTTAATATTTCTCCAATCTCCGCCAAGGTCACCAACAACCATGGTCCTCTCTCCCTTCTGTAAACCCTCAGATTGCCCTTGTGATACCCATAGCGAAATCGAGGGAAATGGTCCCAAGAACGAGCCATATTCTAAGGGGATGAAGGATCAATAGGGAATTGCAAACAAACAGTCCAGAAAATCAAAAATTCGAAAACTTCAAAAGCTTCAAAACTTAACAATGGCGGTTTGGAAATCCCATAACCCACCAAAACCCTAGAAATTGTAGAAATGAGTCAGAAATTAGTGAAGGGAGAAAAGGGTATACCTGTTGGTGTGAAGAACGAACGGAATCTAACGGAAAAGTGACCGCCTCCGATGACTATGAGCAACTCCGGTGGTCCTGGGCAACTCGCGAAGCAAGAGCATGAAGGATTTTCAAATCGCCTTAGTTCGCTCTCAAATTAACTGGGTGATAAAAGTATTAATTGGAAAAGGAGTTGGCTTTTATACTCAGCAACCCGGGACAAACCCGAAGTCAAAACAGGCCCATGGATCTAACGCCTCCAGCATTAAATTCGTATAACAACTTCCAAGGCGTGACAGGATTTCGGGGCCCACACATCATCATCACATCAATAACTGGCGGATAATGGAACGACACACAATTGAAGCGTCTCCGACGCGTGGCAAACCTGTTCGTATTCTCGTAGCTGAGGACGAGATGACTTTCTCCTCGTCCTAAGTCCAGCTAGAAAGTCGGGGGCCATCGAACAGTATAAACTGAGATACGAACATGGGCTTGTCCGGGTCAGGCCCAAATGGATTGGGCTATAAACATAATCCATCTATGAGTTACGAGGGACAACCATGGGCTTCCTCGGTCTCGAACTTCGTCATCAACAAGGCTAATCTAGGCCCCACAAGCAAGTAGAATGTGCCCCAACTATGAATGCCTAGGAGACCTCCCTCGTATGCCGAGATCACCTCCATAGAGGACGAGGTGCCTCCCTCGGCCTAGACGTTGTCAACGGGCTCCTTGTATTCTTATTTCCTTCCCGGCTCATCATGGACCGAGAGGTCATGAATGACGAGGAGAGAAAAGTTCTCACCTCGGCATATCTCCATATGACGAGGAGAGAAAATCATTCACCTCGGCATTTCTCTATGCCGGCAGATCTCCACATGACGAGGAGAATCATTCGCTCATCTCGGCCTAACATGCAAATGACGAGATAAGGAAATCAGTCTCCTCGACTTACCGACAAGCAGTTATAACAATCTTATTCAAACAAGGATTCAACAGTTATAATCTTATCAGAATTGTAACCACCTCCTATAATGCAGATCAAATAAGGACTCCTTAACAGATATATTTCTCTTGGGATTATATCTTATCTTTTACAGTCCAAATTCAACATGGATTCTGTCAATCCATCCCTATAAATACAAGCCACATATCCCATTATTTGGTACGTTACTTTTTACACACAGAAACTCTGTCAATTTAGTTTCTCATATCAAAATCGTGAACTTATTATCACGCCGGAGGGCTTTCGCCGGTCAAGCCCCGGCTTAGTTTACGTGTTTTGTCTTATTTTCAGGCTTAGCAATTGCCGGAGCAAACGATCGCTTGGATTTGGACTGGTTTGACGATTTTGGCATCATCATATATGTTGACTTCTTATTCTTTTTAACTTTTCAACATTTTATGGAGACGACCGATGACTTGTAAAACATATACTCCCTTCGTCCCATAATAATATATAAACTTTCCATTTTGGGCGTCCCACAATAATATATAACTTTCCCAAAATGAAAAGGAATCTTTACTATTTCCTCCACTCATTCTCTCTCCTACATTATTTTAATACTCACATCACCATTATAATTTACTATTCTCTCCACTCATTCTCTTTCCTATTTTATTTTCACACTCACAACACTTTTAATATAATATTTCCTCCTTAATTCCCGTGCATTGGCAAAAGTCTATAAAAATATGGGACGGAGGGAGTATGCCACATAAGGCACACTTAGTCACAAAAAACAATATCTCTTGGGGTTTTATCAAAATAAATACTGTAACTGTTAACAAAATTTTGGATCTGCGAGGCTCAACTAGCGAGATGAAAGAAAGGCAAAGCATTCTATGGCAAAATAAGTTGGATATAGTATGCCATTTCAAAATCAAGTCTAATGAAGTTGAGTATAGGCAAGAAAATAATCCAGTGTTATGCAATAGAGGCTCTTAGGTGGAAGGTTCCTTGGGTCATGCTTGATGTCAATATTGAATCATTGATACGATTATTTTTAAAGGATTACCTAGTTCATTTGAGAAGTATAAGATCAAACTCACCTGCATCAACTACTGATTTGTATTACTTCTATGTATGTGATATACATATTTATTTCCAGAATCGATTCAATCTTATAGTTGCTTTCTCTCCTGCGGGTTGGACACTTGGTAAAAGAAAGAAGTCATCTCTAGGAATTAGAAGGTGGTAGCAGGGTACCATTATAAGGTGATTACATGCTTATTTCACTCAATTACCTTGAGCATATAGTAGCGCAAATTACTCGTGGTAAAGTGCTTCCATGCAAGGACCTTCAATTATTTCTTGTCTAGTACAATTATTTTTCATCCTCTAGATGAAAACAATGAACTCAAACGTAAATTTTCTTGGAAGAGAGTTTTCCTCTTGGCTATGTGTAGGCCTTAATATTCAATAGCCGTGTGGGATGAGAGAGAGATTGAACGATTCGGCCAACTCTTTATTTTTCTTCTCGGCCATTGTATCACAACTTTTCGACTAACCAGATGAACAAGTTATCCAGTGCCATTCCCAGCACTTTATTGTCTTCAAACTTGCATGCCGATAATTTCTCATGACATTAGAGATAAGACCAGTTCTAATCAAGATATTTTCCTTCTCTCCAGGTATGAAGTATACGGCGAGCATTGCAGCTCCACAGAACTCAAGAGAGTTTGTGAAATTCATATCTCCAGTAAATATTGTCCCAAGCGTGAATAATCATGGGCCAGAGTCCACCACTTCTCTGATCTCTCTACTACTCTCTTGATACAACTGGCACGTAACATGTCAGGTAAACTGGATGCTCTGACTCCATTTTGATTTTACTGAGATATTCGTTTTGTTTTGTGGTTCTCTTAAGAATAACAAGGAACGTGACGTCCACAGAATCTTGGTCTTGTACAAGAGATTTGGGGCTGTACCGGTTCATATTGACGAAGCATCCAATCCCTGACCGACAATGTAATATCTTCTTTACTTTACTGTATACTCCATTCCTCTTAAAGTCTTAAAGTTTGAGGTTCCATCTTAAAATCAATTGGTATTAAGGGGAATGGCATCTTTATATATTATATGAAAGGTTTGTCAATTCTTAATGTAGGATAATATCTTTAACACTTCCGTCCCACTTGAATTGAATAGGACATTTTGCCATTTGGGTCTCCCACTCAAAATAGGAAAATCCAAAAATGACAAATGTTTTATTATTGAGACCAACTTCTACGCTTACAACAATTTTCACTCATTACGATCTCTACCCCACTTTCTCTCTACTATCTAACTTTTCATACGCACACTACTTCACCATTATTTTTCCTTAATTCTCGTGTTCAACCCAAAAATCCTATTAATCCCCCGTCCAACCCTACAATTCTATTTCAAATGGACAGAGGGAGTATTTTTTAATTTGACATAAAAAGTTAGTTGTACTACTTGCTCTCACTCAAATGAAGGAGAGTGGTCACTTGACCCCCTTGAATATAATGGAGATAAATTTTTCATTTACGTTCTTCAAACATTCTTCAGAAGATTCTGACAAAAGAAAAGGTACATGCATCTCATCCTATTAGAAATAGACATTATTTTTAGAATTTATTTTCCCCTTCGTAGGATCTCTATATTACCTATTTTATGTGATAATATGTGCTATAACATTCTGATTTCTATAGACTTTATCAATTTTTTTGTGTTTAAATCTTTGCTACAATATTTTATTTTGTTTATTTTGTCATTCTTATTACCTATTTTATGTGATAATATGTGCTATAACAGTCTTGTATTGAATATTGGTTTTATGTATGACTGAGCTATTTGCACTAGCCTATCATTCTGTTAGTTGTTTGCAATGTGAAATATCAATAGTAGTGGAGTTCAAAATAGTAGCTTTTTTTTTAATCCAGAATAGTAGTGTTTTTTTTTCCCTGTTTTGCAACAAAAATCAGTCACCGAAAAAAATTTGGTTCACACTAACATAACTTCCTGGATCCATCACTGCCTACTTAGTAACGTGCTTGTGAAGCCCACTGCCTACTTAGTAACGTGTTTGTGAAGCCCACTTCGTATTCAAATACCACCACTTGTTGTGGACAAAGTTGGCCTCACACTGCATGTTCCTGCCCATAAACTCATTAAATTTCAGTCACCGAGTTGGAATAAAAACACCACAACCAGAACTGCAGATATACTGTACTCCCTCCGTCCCATTAGAAATCATAATTGTACACGCGTGAATTAAGAAAAAAAATAATAATATAAATGTTGTGAGTGTTAAAATAAAATAGGAGAGAAAATGAGTGGAGAAAATAATAAATTATAATGGTGTTGTGAGTATTAAAATAATGTAGGAGAGAGAATGAGTGGAGGGAATAGTGATAAAAACTTTCCATTTTAAAAAGTGTGTGATTTATAGTGGGACGCCTAAAAAGAAAAGTGTATGATTTGTAATGAGACGGAGGGAGTATATAGTAAATGTCTCACTCATGATGCTATTATTATGCTATTATTAGACCATGTACAATAAGCCTACTACCAAAAAATATTCAACTATCCTAATATCACGACACCTCATCTTCTCTCTTCATCCACTTAATCATTCAACTACTTTCTCAACTACACCCCCCACAATAAGCTAGTTTAGTTTAAAATTCAACTCCTCCCAACTCATCATTCTATACCCCATCACTTTTTATTTTATTTATAATATTTAATTTTATAATTAAAAAAATAATAAAAATAATAATAATTTATTATTAAAAAATAAATTATTAATATTTTTATTTATAAATTCGAGATTTTTTTTTACTAAAAAGATGATGAATGTTTTAAAAAAATAAGGGGTTAAAGAAGGATAATTAAGATTTTTTTGAGAGAAAAGAGAGGTTTTTTTTTTGTGTACAAATAAAAAGAAAGTTATATCATTTTATAGAGAAAAAAATTTCCAGAATTTTTGCAAAAAAAAAAAAAGCTGTTAAATAATTGAGCTCAAAAATCGGGATTGAAGATAAAAAGAAAAAAATATGGGGAACCAATCAATGCTCGCCATATGTCATTGCAGGAAAAAAAAAAAGAAGCAAAACGCGACTGAACATTGCGTGTAGGCCAAGCGCCAAATTCTGTCCACTCGAAGGCTGACGCGTGGCTTTGCGGGTCCCCCTAAAATTTCTTCAACCAGGTTGGAAAGATTCAACCCTCCCCTTCAACCACCCCCCCCCCCTCTCAACCTCTTATTGCACACCCTCAACTAGTTTATCCCCATTCAACCCCCCTCTCAACCCCCTTATTGCCCATGGTCTTAGGTTGTATGGGCAATTGGTTATCCTTAAATCCGTATTTCAGGCATTGGCATTGTCTAGTGGTTCTCCCTTTCATTCATAGTTGGTTCCTGGAAGTAACAACAACACATTAGGAACAAAATTTGTCACTTAATATTTTAAGTGACAAAAACCCTCGGGTGTACAACTATCTAATGTGTTAGATGTTTGTACGGTACAATCATTCATGTTATGTCTTCCATCCGGTAAATCATAAAAGTCCGATTTGATAAGTCAAACTGTGTTTTCATATTTAATTTGAGATTTGTGGGGTGTGCGTGACTTGTTGGGGCATGTGGTGGTTTGATGGTTAGCTCAACACGGGTGGATCCAGACCCAAAATCAAGGGAGTTCACAAATTACAATACACAAGCTTCAAAAATTAGTTGTTTTTTACATAACTACCTACATCGATAACAAGAAACAACTAACATACTAAATTTGTCATTTACGCGTTTTTATGCTATGAAAACGTTTTATTACATTATCATTTGTAACCACCAAATTCACCCCTCATTTGTGCAAAACAATGAACATAATATGCAAACGAATTTTCTTTCATAATCAAAGTTTTCAAACCACCAAATTCACCCCTCGTATTACTGTCCCATTATAGCCTTGTCCCTAAAGTTTCATCAAACTCAAACTCAAACTCTAACTCTAATAACAAATACACCCTCAATAGCAGACTTTAAATACACAACACAAATTCACCCCTCATATTACTTACCCCATCATAATAATTCTTACTATGAACCCTAAATCAAATCAAAACTGAAATCTCATTTCAAAACTATAAATCAAAAATCTCAAATTACTCGGACAATAAAAACCCTAACTATAAAAGCCCTAAATTGAAATCCCAAAATTGAAACTTACTATGAGAATGAGTGCGTATGTGTAAGATCGGAGGTGGTGGAGATGGTTGGCCGTGGTTTTCAGCTGGAGTTGGTGCGAAGGAGCCGCGGAGGGGTGGTCCATGGTCGTCGTTTGTTGGATTGCTTATTTTTTTCCTTTCTATGTTTCACTTTTTATGTTTCTGTCCGTGTCTTTTTTTCTTCTATTTTTTTTCAGCGCCTTTTATTTTGTTTTGGGGGTGGGTTGAAGCTGGTAAAAGTGGTGCACTTATTATTATTTTTTATTTCTTTTGTAACAGTTGATAGAAATTTGGGGGTTCACTTCCACCCCTATCTCCCTTCTTGTGTCCGCCTTGGGCTCAACATTGACTAGTAACCAACTGAGGATATCATCAGATTGTAAACTAACTTATGCAAAGTTGTTTCCATCTAGAAGGAAAACCCAAGGAAAAGAAAAAGGTTAGTAAAGTAAAGGGACAAAATTGGTGTTGAATGTATTTAAGGAGGCTTTTAATTTATGTTTGACTTTATTAGAGAAAATTGGCAGTCTCCCGTTTTAAAATGAATATCCAATTTAAATTTGGTTTTAGTAAAAAGCAAATTTGATTATTTTTTTATCCAGAGAAAATTTGGAATGTTTTGAATCAGTCACACTTTAATTAAACGCATCAACAAAATTATAACACGTCATTTTTTCTTTTATAAATCAAATTTTGTGAATTAATTTTTAACTTTATTAATCCACAAACCTATTCTAGAGTTGAATCTTTAAATGCAAAGAGCAGGGGAGGGGTGGGTCATGGATGTAATAGGTTCATAAAGGGTGCCCTGCAGTTTACAGCCTACACTTTTTATTAGGCTGGCTGGATTTAAGCTGTTAGTTTCATTACTAATTACTATCAAGCACACCCCATATGCTCTCATTCTTTGTTTGACATGAATTTGATGACTAAATTTCATATTAAATGTCCATCAGATTATTAGACTGTACAAGACAATAATGCATACACAACTGTATTTTACAGCATTTTAAAATGAATTAAAATTTTCATTATTATTTTTGTACAAATAATTTTCCAGTTTCATATGTAGAATAAGAATATTAACCCCAAAATTAGGGTGGTTTTTGATACTCCCTCCGTCCCGAAATGAACGTAGCAGCAGAACATTTTTAACTAATGTGTTTTACTAGTTAGTTTGTACCACAGTGATTTGTTGATTTACATAGTTGGATGTTTTTATTATTACTAGCAGTACATCCGTGCGATGCACGGATAGCTATTAACACATATTGATGAAAATTTATATAAATATAATAGGAAATAGAAATGTTTGTGTACATTGTAAAACACCTTTTTTAAAACTATATTATTAGTACAAATATCACATTGAATGTCACTAAAAGAAATACTCCCTCCGTCCCAGACCAAGGGTATATGAGGGGAATTTCACGCTTCTTAAGAAATATTTTAAAAAATGAATAAAAGTTAAATGTGAGATAGGGAATAGTAATTAAATGTGTGGTAGGAAATATGAGAGATAATGTAAAAGTTAAATGTGTGGTAGGGAATAGGAGAGAGAATGTAAAAGTTAAAAATATTTAATAGGAGAGAGAATGAGTGGGAGGAATAGTAGTTAAATGTGTGGTAGGAAATAGGAGAGAGAATGTATAAGGATATAATGAATGGTTTTTTTGTAAATATATGAAGATGATAAGGGTATTAATATATTCAAAAACTTGCCTTTTTTGGAAATGAACTCTTGGTCTGGGACGTCCCAAAAGGGAAAGATGAACCCTTGATCTGGGACGGAGGGAGTATATATTTAAGGAATAGGTAGTTTGTACGAAGCGCGTTTTATACGTAAATTCCGGTTATATTCAATAATAATCACATTTGACAGCCATTTTTCAATGCTATGAAATTGAACGCATATTTTTCATGTAAAACAGATTTTTTGTGTATTACTCGTGATATGTGCGTAATTTGCTCACAGTATCACTTAGGTTCGCCAACGATTGGGAAATCGTAATCAATCTAGTTATAAGTCTCCACATCTTTCTCTTCAACTGCAATTCAGAACTCTTGATTATAGTGATTATCCAAACAAACAAATTACATGAAATGAAATTTTCAAGTATCATCAATTTTAATTTTTGAGAACTTATTTTTTTCTTGAACCGTATTCAACTTCTTCATCCCCGTTTGATTTTTACATATTTATTTAATATTTCTATTATATAATGCTATTTTTTTCCTTTAATTCCTTATAAATGTAGAGATTAATAATATGACATAGAAAAATAAGAAAATACAATAAACTATAAAGAAAGAAGTATATAATAATATACAAATATTATCAAAATTTAAAATTTATTCTAAATAATGATGAATCCTATGCGGGTTCGGATTAAATGAGACGGTAAGAGCTTATCTCAAATTCACCCCAATCACACCAGATTTAAAAGAAAATATTTCCAAACTCTTTTCATTAGACGCGGATCATTGCGGGTTTAGGAGGGATTCAAAAATTTTATCAACCCGTTTATAACTTACAAAATTCTTTAAATATGGCAATATAAAGTTGAAGTACATACTAACAATGTTTTTCTAGAATTGGGCCCAAAAAAGCAATTTGATTTCGCAACTTAAAAAATTTTTGTTACTTGAGACAGAAAATATATTTTCCCTTATAGTTAAAGCACATAATAAAGCAATTTTTTGGAAAAAAGTAGTATTATTTTTGGTGATTTATTTTGAGATGAAAGTAATATTAATTTTTGGTAATTTATTTTGAGTTGAAAGTAATATTTAGTTATTTTAGTTTTCAAAAAAGACTTGAGCGCCGCAACTCTCATCCTTGGCCCTACCCTGGGTGAGGCTGCTGGGACTAATGCGGCCCGAACATGAAAATCCCGGTCCCAACGACCAAACAGGTTGACAAAGTCAACACACTCAACCATAATTAAAATAATAATAATAAATATGAAAATTATTTTATGGTATATATATATATATATATATATATATATATATATATATATATATATATATATATATATATATATATATATATATAGGTAGGTGCTCAAATGAAAAACATAACAAAATGAGAACCGTGAGAACCACTTGTATACACTTGTTTACAGTAGATACTTAGCTACTGTATACATATACGATCCTCTTTGGATATGTATACAATAATTATTTATCTAATGTTAATTTTTCTTTGGACATAAAAAAAAATTATACTTTTTAAGAGAAAACAATTCCTTCAATTCAAAAATGAATATTACTTTCATCCCATAATTAATACAACTTTCCATATCAAAAAAAAAAAATTCTTCCTTTGCTTCAATGAATTTACTTGTCTCAAAAATTAATATTTATTTTATGACACGAAGACACGAACATTATAAACATTAATTTTTACAAAATAATACTACTTCGGGTAAAAAATAAATTAATATATTCGTCCCAAGGAATATTTTATAAAATATTAATTAATATGTTTAAAAAATTAATGTAAAATTTTGAAACGAAAGAAATAACATTACAAACATTAATTTATATTTAAAAAGTAAAATTATGATTATTATTATCACCATTTATAATAAAAATATATACTTCACACTTAATTAATTTGCACAAAAAAGATATTGAAAAATAAAAAAGAAAAATTAAGAAAGGGTAATTAAGAAATTTATATTTAAAAAATAGTGAATTTTTTTTTTTTGTCCAAATTAAATGAAATTAGTCTCTAATTAAAGAGGAAAAAAAATTATGAATTTTGGTATAAATTTTTTTTTCAAAAATTTTTTTTTTTTATAAAATAAATGAGGTCGAAAAAATGGGATGAAAAAAAATTCTCGAAAATAAAACCACCCAATCGAGTGCGACACGTGGCAAGGCTTTAAAAAAAAAAAAAAAAAAAAAAAAAGTTACGCGGTCACGCGCCATTGTCGGCGCGTGTACCGCACGCGCCAAACCCAGGATGAACACGTGGCACGTCCGCCTTGTTAATTGCCTTTTTGCCACCGCGTGAAATGACTAAAATGCCCCTGATTTTTGGCTCCAAGGCTGTGCTCTTGTTATATTACTTTAGATTATTTGTATGATGTCACCCTCTATCACAAGTGATTATTATTATTATGATGTCACCCTCTATTCACTTCTTTTGTAATACTTTCTCCGTCCCAATAAAAATTTCGCCAATTATTTAAAATGGTGTCCCGTTAAAAGCTTCACCTTTTCTAAAATGGTAAATAATATTTACTATTTCACCCACTAATTATCTCTCCTATTTCACTTTTATACTCACAACACTTTTCAAATTTACTATTCCCTCCACTTATTCTCTCTCCTATTTTACTTTTACACTCACAACATTTTCTCCACTTATCTTTTTTCTTAATTTGCGTGCCGAGCCAAAATGGTGAAGCTCTTATTGGTACGGAGGGAGTATAAATCGAAAAAATATGGGCATTGGATGGGTTATATAAGAGACTTATACACTACTAATAAAAATCAAATCATCGAATGAACTTTTGAATGCATGTAAGGCTATGTCCAATAAGGTAGTTTAATTGGTAGTTGAGGGTGAGTTGGAGGGTTTAATTGGTACAATAAGGGAGTTGAGTTGGGGGAGTTGAGTTGAGTTGAGGGAGTTGGAAATGTTCAACCTGGTTGAAGGGAAGAAGGAGGGACCCGCCTTGGACACGTGTCGCTTGTTTATTGGGCCGGAGAAGGCGCGTGGACCACACGCGGGCAAGAGGCGCGTTAGACGCCTTCAATTTTCTTTTTTTTTTTGCTTTTTTCCTGATGTCGCCACGTGGCGCAAAATGATTGGTCCGTACTTTATTATTTTTTCACCCAATTATTTAAACTCAATTATCTCATAATAAATGATTTAAAAAAAAAAATTTACCAAAATTCATCATTTTTTTTTCCTACAAATTGATATAAGTTTCATTTGATTTGGACATAAAAAAAATACTCATTTTTCAATTTGAGTTGAATTATCACCTAGTAAATTATTTTTTTTTTAATTTTTTTTTCACCAAAATTAACCATTTTTTTCCCCCTACAAATTGATATAAGTTTCACTTGATTTGGACACAAAAAAAAAAACACTCAAAATAGTGGGCTATAGAATGATGAGTTGGGAGGAGTTGAATTTTAAACTAAACTAGCTTATTGTGGGGGGTGTAGTTGAGAAAGTAGTTGAATGATTAAGTGGATGGAGAGAGAAGATGAGGTGTCATAATATTAGGATAGTTGAATATTTTTTGGTAGTTGAGTTATTGGACTTGGTCTAATGGAATGTCACTAACCCAAATGAGGAGGTACATTGTGTGATGCCCACATAGTAGGTCGAGTTTCGGACTCCCATTCCCATTGAAGTTTCATCCTATTAAGATTTTTATTCCGATAAATTTTAATATAATCAAAATGATAACCGATAAAGAAGAAAACTCCAAATTGAAAGCCATTGGAAATACGTCAACCTTCATTTACTCTTTAGTTAGTTTGTTACCCACATTGAATCACATGCGTCTTGAATACAAACATGAAACAACAATATCTCTCTACATCCGATAATTTTAAGGTTATAGTCGACTTTTCGGTGTTTTTAATGATCATGTTTTATTAGTTTGTACATTGCTTGTATTATAATAAAATTGATCTAAAACCATTCTCTAATATAATAAAAACGCAGACACTTATTTTGAAAAATATATATAAAAAAAAAGCGACAAAATTATTACGAACATATGACGTATAATACCACGTATATATGATTAGTATACAAGTGAATTTATTTCGTCCAAAACAACTTTCCTATTCAATGCCTCACGCAACCCACCAATTTTAATACCCCCTCACCCTTCCCAACTGCACCTCATTTATTCCATCTCCATCCCTATATACACACACAACACACATTCCCACCACCACCACCACCACAAAAGCAACAACCATGGCCACCAACGAACAACACCTCCTCTCAACGGAGATAGTCAACCGCGGCATCGAGGCCGGGTCAATGACCTTCTCCGTTAGAGTTCGGCGAAGGTTGCCGGACTTTGTTCAGTCAGTCAACCTCAAATATGTTAAGTTGGGTTACCATTACTTGATCAACCACGCCATTTATTTGGCCACCGTGCCGGTGTTGGTGCTGGTGTTTAGTGCGGAGGTGGGGAGCTTGAGTAGGGAGGAGCTGTGGCGGAAGCTTTGGGATACGACGGCCGGTTATGATCTTGTTACTGTTGTTGTTTTCTTTGGGCTGTTTGTTTTCACTCTCTCTGTTTACTTCATGTCGAGGCCGAGGTCGATTTATCTTCTTGATTTTGCTTGCTTCAAACCCCATGATCATCTCAAGGTCATTTTCTCTTCAATCTTCCTCTTTTTAACTATTTGTGTATATATACTTGTCTGTATCTATCTATAAGGTGCGGGATCGATGACATCTTGACAGTCCGAGTCCGACTATTACACGTTGGATTGGTTCAAATACAATTTGGAGCTTTTCTTAGTTGTGCACTTGTGTTATTATGTATCAACAATTATATTGTACAACACCTTAATGCATATTTTATAATTATATACCGTACTTCTTTCGTGAGTGAATACTTTTAGTCAAATTGAAATTGATGTAACTTTCATCATTAACATAAATAAAAAATAATGATATCTAAAAATTATTATTGAAAATATTATTAATCGTGATACATTTATTAAAATTGTTGTTTTTTATTTAAATTAATGATGAAAATTACATTAATTAATTTAACTAAAATCTCCACTCATACTCACACGTGGGAGGGAGTATATGAATATGTATTTGGCATTTATGCTAGTTCATAGCTATGAATTGACTTATGATGGCATGGTACTCTTTAACTACCATTAAATAACTACACCTACTTGTGACCATTCTTTCATAATTTTGAGCATGTTTTTAGTGCCCTTAAACATTGATCAACTTCATTTATCTTAGAAAAAGACTCCAAGTTTTTTTTGTTACATATTGTATTATGTTACCGGTAATTCAATGATTATAATTAATTGGCCTCTAAAATTGAATCATAATTCATAAATTCGTAAAAGAAAAAAAAAAGGGACTCTAAGAAGAATAGTGTTAAAAAGCTTGATTTACTAATAGGAAATAATTATCTTAATAAAATGCTTGATTTACTAAAGGAAATTTGACCCGATTTTTTTTTTTTTTTGACAAATCACTTTCCCTCAAATTATTTTTGATTAAATCGAAATGATCGAGAAGTTTTTATTTATATATTTATATAATATTGCATGCAATATTATTATTTTAACTTATGTATAAATATAATACTGTATCTATAATATAACTCGGTGAAGCAACTTTTCAAAATTATGAATGAAATTGATTTTATTGTTTGATAAAATAATGTAATTTTATTGAAACTGCCCCTCACATGGGCGGCGCGTGGTGCACAGGCAACAAAGGATCAATTCATCGATCTAGCAAGAAAATCCGGCAAATTCGACGAACCAAGCCTCGAATTCCAGAAAAGGATACTAAACTCATCTGGAATCGGCGATGAAACCTACGTCCCAAGGTCCATAATGTCTATGGAAAACATCACCACCATGAAAGAAGGCCGAGCTGAAGCTTCGATGGTGATATTCGGAGCTCTAGACGAGCTTTTCGAGAAAACGCGCATCCGTCCCAAGGACATTGGAGTCCTAGTAGTGAACTGCAGCATCTTCAACCCGACGCCATCACTATCGGCAATGATCATCAATCACTACAAGATGAGGGGGAACATTTTGAGTTTCAATCTCGGTGGGATGGGGTGTAGCGCCGGGATTATTGCAGTGGATTTGGCGCGAGATATGTTACAGGCGAACCCTAATAACATTGCGGTGGTGGTTAGTACGGAGATGGTTGGGTATAATTGGTACCCTGGCCGTGATCAGTCGATGTTGATTCCTAATTGCTTCTTCCGTATGGGTTGCTCCGCCGTCATGCTGTCGAATCGCCGCCGTGATTACCGCCGCGCTAAGTACAGGCTTGAACACATTGTTCGTACTCACAAAGGGGCTGATGATCGTTGTTTCAGGTATTACTCCATTTCCTTAATGCCGGTTAATTCAAACTTAAAGTTAATTGCACTTGACCCCCTTTAAGTTTATATTATTCATAGTATAATCCCTAATGTTCAAATTTTGTTAGAATCTGCCTTAATTCAAACTTAAAGTTAATTGCACTTGGCCAATTTTGTATGCATGGATTAACATGAATCTTCGAACAACTAAATAATTTACGTACTATATAAAGAAAATGTATGAGCTTTTTATATCTCAAATTCTCGACAAATAAACTAGAAGAAAGTTGGGATTTTATCAATTTTGATATTGCCATTGTCATGAAGTACCATCAATCGTATGGGTACGAATGATGGTGGCTATATTGATGGATAATTACGTATTTATTGTTGGCTTGCCTGAATTGTTGTAGACGCCCGTGTGATATCAACATATTTCATGTGATCTTACACACATTTGTGGTATAAATCGTTTGTGAAAATATTTTGTTGGTGAGAAGTTTGGTTTGTTGTCACGTTGATCCAAAACAGCCTGATCTCACTCTGATTCTCAAAAAGATGTGAATCGTTATAAGTTATAACAAGAAATGTGTACCATCATGGTTAGCTTCCTTTCCTTGTAGGTGAATCACCCGAGTTGTTCAAGATTTCTTCTCCCTCTATACCAAAATGAATGTCCAAAAAAAATTGAAAAGATCAAGAGCAAATTTCTAAAAAGTTTTAGACATTCATTTTGGGATGGGGAGGGAGTAGTACGTAGTAAACAAAGAAACTTTTAAGGAGTCAGGGTAATTTCATAAATGAGCAATCAGATGAATAGCTTGTTGGTTGTGATGCTTCAACAGGAGTGTGTATCAAGAAGAAGATGAGCAGAGATTCAAAGGACTAAAAGTCAGCAAAAATTTAGTGGAAATAGGCGGTGATGCCCTCAAGACCAACATTACCACACTGGGTCCTTTGGTCCTCCCCTTCTCTGAGCAGTTCCTCTTCTTCTCAACCCTGGTGAAGAGGTACTTCACTGGCGGCAAAAGTGGCGGCTCCACCCATGGCGGCAGCTTGCACCACCAGCAACCACCATCCTCTTCCGCCTGCAAGCCATACATTCCTGACTACAAGCTAGCATTTGAGCATTTCTGCATGCACGCAGCAAGCAAGACAGTGGTGGATGAGCTGCAGCGAAACCTGGAGCTGAGCGACAAGAACGTGGAGCCATCTAGAGCCACGTTGCACCGGTTTGGGAACACTTCCAGCAGCAGCATTTGGTATGAGCTAGCTTACTTGGAAGCAAAAGACCGTGTTAAGAGTGGGGATCGCGTGTGGCAGCTGTCATATGGATCGGGATTCAAATGCAACAGTGTTGTTTGGAGATCGGTCCGTAGAATCAAGAAACCATCTAGCAAGAATCCGTGGCTTGATTGCGTTGAGAGGTACCCTCAGGCTCTATCAAGCTAAGTTTATAAGAGGAATTGTGGCTCAAAGTAGCAACAAAATGGGTTGCGCCGAGCCAAGTTTGATAATTGAACTGGGGTTTTCCTCTTTTAATGGCTACTTGCTAGTTATCAGCTTCTGTTTGAGATTGACATTAAGAGAGCCAAAATGTTGTTGTGGAACTCTTGTACTTGTAGAAGAATGTTATTGTTGATTGTATAATGTTGTTATTTTAAACCATCATAGATACTTTGCTTAAATATCAGTTTTAATTGCTCTTATTTTTATTTATTTTTTTGAACAGTTTTAATCATTTTATTTTAACAACACTCACTATTTCATACTCCTTAAGTCGAATGGTTAAAAAATGCTAAAAATATGCAATCATATACTCTCTCCATTCAGAAACGATCTTCCTACTTTTTTTTTTTGTCGCTATGAAGATAATTTTAAGTTGAATTAATTATCATATCTTAAAAATTGTTATTGATAATATTTATAATAGTGTAAATGTGGCATCATCTTCTGCCTTAACCTGTCTTAAACGCGTGTTTTTTTTTAAAAAAAAAGTCTAGTGCATCAAAGCATCCCCATGCATGCAATATGCATCTAGGGTTTGGGAAAAGTTAAACGTATTGTTTATTTCACTAGTTTTCCAGACATATTACCAGAAAACACCACACCTCTTCCTTACTGATATGCAAGTTGTGAAAGTTGTTTCTCTAGTTGCGCCACCATAGTCAACCCTTGCTGGAAGAGGTCATGGTCATGGTCAAGTTAAAATATTATCACAAAATATCAGCCAACTGATCTTTGGAAGAAACATAAGTAGGAACAAGAAGACCCTTCTGAACATGGTCTCTAACAAAATGACAATCCAACTCGATGTGTTTAGTTCTAGCATGGTAGACAGGGTTAGAAGCTATGGCAATGGCTGCTGTACTATCACAAAATAAAGAGATAGGAAGAGAAACATTAACTCGCAGATCTTTGAGGAGACTTGTAAGCCATAAAAGTTCACAGCATGCAGTTGCAAGAGCCCTATATTCGGATTCTGCTGAAGACCTTGAAATGACACTTTGTTTCTTGGAATGCCAATTGTTGGGGTGACTCTCAATTGTTGACCAAATGGCCTTGGGTTTTGATTGCTGTTGCTGTGCTGCTGCTGCGTGTGTTGGGTGGATGAGGCGGGCGCCCCATCTGGCCGAGGCGAGCGCATGGGTGGCCGAATGGGTGGCCTGGTCTCTGGTCTTGAGGCGGCCGCATGGGCCTTGGTGAGGCGGCCGCATAGTCTGCCGAAGGATGGCGTGGTTTGGCTTCAATTCCAGGCGGGCGCCTGGCTTCCTTGAGGCGTGCGCCTCGCGGCGTCAACAGCAGATCGTGGGCTGGGCCTGGCCGTGTGTTTTGGTCTCTGTTTGTTGGTTGTTACCCTAGTTATATATATTCCCCTTTGGTCATTGTTTTCCCTTTGTGCCGTGAACTTGAGATTGAGAGAGAAACAAGTTTGTTTATTTTACTATTGTGAGATTGTGAGATTGTGTGAAAGGTTTTCACCTTGATTCTCCTTGTACTCTTCTTGATTATAGTGGATTGATTCTCCGTCGCCCGTGGACGTAGCCAAGTTGGTGAACCACGTAAATCTCTTGTGTTCATTGTTTTTCAATTTTGTTTCGTATTATTTTTGTTCTTGCTATTATTATTATTTGTGCTTGCATCTTTATCAACCTAGCAATTGTGGTTGGGACCAAAAATCCTAACAATTGGTATCAGAGCTCCGGTTTGTGGATCTTGTATTGCTTATTGGTAACGATGTCTGGGAAGTACGAGATTGAGAAGTTTAATCGCAAGATTAACTTTGGGCTATGGCAAGTAAAGATGCGAGCAATCTTGGTGGGTAAAAATTGCGTCAAGGCTTTGCTTGGGAAGGCGAAGAAATCGGCAAACTTGACGGATGCACAGTTTGACGACATGGACGAGAAGGCTTTATCTCGCTTACAATTGAGCCTCAAAGATGAGGTATTGAGAGAGGTTGTGGAAGAGAAGACTGCGGCAGGGCTTTGGCTTAGGCTTGAGCAATTGTACGTGACTAAGAGTGTTAGTAACAGGTTGCTACTATTGAAGAAACTCGAGGAGTGTAAACTCAAAACGGGTGAGTCCTTGGAGAAACATCTTGATGAATTTGATGGCTTGGTCATGGACTTGAAGAATGTCGATGTCGAAATTGATGATGAGCAATTGGCGGTAAAATTGCTTTGTTCTCTACCTTCGGAATACATGCACTTTCGCGAGACAGTTTTGTATGGCAAGGAAGAGATTGCTTTGGAAGAAATCAAGACCGCTTTATTAAGCCGTGAGGTTATTGAGACACACTTGACTTCCCCAAGTGCTGAATCTCAAGGTGAGGGTTTAATTGCTAAAGGCGGTAAGAAGGCAGGGAAGGGATCGAATTCAAGGAATTCGGGTCAGTCAAGTTCAAGGTTTAAAGATATGGTATGTCATGGTTGCAAGGAGAAGGGACACATTCGAAAGTATTGCCATAACCGAGGAGGTAAAAGGGATAATGATACAACCGCTAAGGCCAAGGGTGAAGTTGGGGTGGTGCTTGAAAACATCAGTGATGACGGTGGACCGTGATGCACTTACCGCTTGTGATCCGGTACCGAAGTTCGTGATAGTTGGATTTTGAATTCGGGTTGTTCTTATCATATTAGTCCCAATCGGGCATGGTTTTGTTCATATAAAAATTTCTGGTGGAGTAGTTTTGTTGGGGAATAATACTTGCATGCAAGGTTGTTGGTATTGGGGCTATTAAGGTTAAGATGTTTGATGGAGTGGTGCGGAAATTGCGTAATGTCGCATGTTCCTGAACCGAAGAAGAGCTCGATTTCTCTAGGCACCTTGGATAGTCTTGGGTATAGTTTATCCATTGCGAATGGCGAATTATCGCCTACTAAAGGTGACTTGGTGGCATTGAAGGGAAAGAAGGTGGGGACATTGTATAAGCTTCTTGGGGTCTACGGTTGTTGGTGATGTGTCTATTGCAACGGGGTCAACGATTGAGGCGGAGGTTACTCAACCATGGGACATGACATCGGGTCACATTGGCTTGAAGGGATTGACAGAATATCCTGGAGTGAGTGGTTTTCGGTTATGGAATCCTATTGCGTCTAAGTTCCCGATTGGTAGAGATGTTGCTCTACGTCTCCACGAGAAGAATTGTTCGCAGAACGGGTATACAAACAGGTGGAGTTAGTTGGAGATAACTCAAAAGGGGTGGAACGTGACTTGGATGTTGTTGATTTGTCTCGATATAGTGACTCCGACCGATGCTCCAGTCGTAAGGAGGAGACCAACAAGCAGTGGAGACTACCAGTGATCTTGGTAGGGAAGAAGGAATGATAGTACTTCGCTCGATATGACTTTGAGAAGATGGTTGCTTATGTCTTGTCCGCCGCGAAATCTGTTTATGTGCATGAAGTCAGTCTTCTACAAGGAAGTTATGTCGTGTTTTGTTTCGCAAGGTTGTTGGTTACTATGGAAGATCGGACATGGGAATTTGATAGACCTCCACCAAAGAAGGGATTAGTCAGCCGCAAGTGGGTCTACAAATTCAAAGGAGACTACAATGGAGTAATTTCACCGGTAGTAATGCACACATGTATTTACGCCTTGTTGAGCATTGTGTCAATGCGAGATCTATTGCTTGAGGTGGAGATCTACATGCGCCGGCCTGAAGGGTTTGTTGTCGAGGATAAGGATCATGTTTGCCTGTTAGAGAGGTCCGTGTTTGATTTGGAGAAGTCAACTCGACAGTGGTATAAAAGGTTCGACACTTTTATTGTTACCCTTGGTTTTGCTAGGAGTAAATTGGATGATGGTGGTTACTTGATGGGTTGTAGTATTGGCACATTGATTTATCTTGTTCATGTCGATGGTATTCTTGTGGCTGCGATAGATATCAATGGTGCTTGCCAGGTGGAATGGTTATATTCTTTAGATAGTCCCAAGTCTAAAGATGATGTGTCACGGGTTCCGTATTCAAATGCTTGTGTGTGCATTGTGTATTGCAAGAACAATGATGGTTGTATAGGGTATGCTATGACTATAACGGAGGCGGTCATGTTGACAAAGCCGGGTTCGAAGGTTTCGATTGCTAAGTTCAAGTATTGCTTGGACTTAGTGGGTGTTACTAGTCATTGATGCCCTTCGGGGCGTGGCGGCGGAGATAGAGATGTTCTCTTGGAGTTAGCTTGTTTCGGAATTGATCGTCAAGGTGGAGAATTGTTGGGGTGACTCTCAATTGTTGACCAAATGGCCTTGGGTTTTGATTGCTGTTGATGTGCTGCTGCTGCGTGTGTTGGGTGGATGAGGCGGGCGCCCCATCTGGCCGAGGCGAGTTGTGAATGTGTGCCCCAAATTTTTTGTTTATTGGAATTCACGCGAGTTTGAAGACATCCGAGTTATTTGAAAAACGGAGTCGCCACGCCATTTTGATTACCTCAAAACTTTGAAAAAAAGGTTTTATGGGTTCGGAGGTTAAGTTACCCCTTGGGAAGAACGTTTGGCGTTCACCCAAAGTGCCTTGCCGGAGCAAGTCTCCCTAGATTTCATTAATCGTGTTTGCTTGCGTGCTTTCTTTGTGTGCATGTGTTTGAAAATAAAGGGGGGGGAATGTCCCAAGTTATCTTCCGGACGTACAAACCATTTGTTGGTTGTCGCTCGGGATTCTTTGGAATTTTATGTATTTGGGATTATGATCCCGTCCTCATCTTATGACTTGTGATCATCGCATTTTAACCTCGGGACCCTCGGGACTTGCGTGATCGAGAGAATGACTCTCTTTTGGTCAAAGATGAGGTTCTTTAGAAAGGAGGGTCCTTAGCCCATCAATCCTACGCTTTAAGACGGTCGAGCTCGTATAGAGGCTTCATACTCTTTCTTAAGCGATAATCGGAGATATAGGGTTCAAGGTTATCCCTTTCCAAAGAAAAATGGAACCTTTAATGGAAGGAACGATGTAAAGATAGGATCTTTTACACCGGTCCGTTCCAAGGTTAGGGGAAAAGGGGAAATGCATGATAAAAATGACTCTTTAATGAAAAGATGACATTTTGGTTATAGCAGATGATGCTTTTTGATTGAAAGAAATGATCTTTATGCAAATGATGCATAAAGATAGCATTTTTATGCAAATGATGCATTAGAAAAGGGGGTTTTGATGCAAAGGATGCATTTTTATTGAAAAAGATTTGATCTTTATATGCAAATGATGCATAAAGATAACATTTTTATTGGAAAATAGGGATTTTAGGTGCAAAGGATGCACCTTTATGAAAAAGACTACATTTTTATGACAAATGAGGTCTTAATGCATGCAAAAAAGGGGAAGGGGATGATAAAGATGTGATCTTTAAGCTACCAAGTCCCAAGCAAGATATATGAATGCAATGAGCAAGTATATCAATTAAAATGCAAGGTTAGGGCGTGCGAGGTTACCAATGACTTCCTTTGCTTCTCGGGACGGAGCTAGGAGGAGAGATTCGTCTTGAGTCTTCAAGGAGGAGGGAGATGGCTTCTTGAGCTTCTTCTTCGCCTTCTTGAGCCTTCAAGGGTGTTCTTCACGTCTGATTGTGTTTGTGAGTGTATTGTATCTCTATTGTGTGTGTTGAAATGGGTAGAGGAGGGCTCTATTTATAGGCAGTCTGGATAAGGCTAATGAAGCCGTGCGGCTGCAGGCCCTTCGCAAATGAGGCCGTGCGGTCTTATCCATTATGACTCAGCATTCTAGAACCATGCAAGGTGGCATTATTCTAGAACCTTCTCCCTAATTAAGAAAAACGTGTTTTCTTAATTAGGAAGGCTCCCTACAGCCCTTATTTTAATTTGGGACTGCTCTGG
Organism: Adenophora triphylla var. japonica; assembly: GCA_022495995.1. Classification (NCBI taxonomy): domain Eukaryota; kingdom Viridiplantae; phylum Streptophyta; class Magnoliopsida; order Asterales; family Campanulaceae; genus Adenophora; species Adenophora triphylla. Next base: position 66,453 of record JAFEMH010007783.1, read on the forward strand.
GACATTTCCGGAACACTAGGAAGGTCCGGGGAATTACCGGGAAATTTACCGAAATGTCGGGAAAATTAACCTAAGGCATGAGCGATTTGGGTACTTACAAGCCCTCGGCAACGTCACTTGCAAGGCGAAAGTGGGGTTGTCGATAGAAAAGGATCCGATCTCGGCGAATGCCGAGACGGATTGGGAGACCAAGGCGGTCGAGTGGCCGAACCTTTTGGAAGGCTACCTACGTATCCCGAGGAATCAAGCCAGCCGTAGTTCGGGATTAGGATCCGCCGGGAAGGAAGAAGAGAAACCGGTCTCTTGCCGGGAAAAAGAAGAGAAAATGACCTAGGAGGTCAAGCAATTGATCCTACTGGGGACATGCTAGGAGTGACCCAGGTGGTCGAATATTTGAACTTCTATGAGGGGGCGCTTTATCACTGAGGAGTGACAAAGAAACAGGGTGACCAAAGTGGTCGAATGGCTGGACCTTTTATAAAAGGCTACCTACGTATCCCGAGGAATCAAGCCGGAGCCGTAGTTCAAGCATCACTAGATAGTTAGGAACGATGTCTAGATCCTTGAGATTTTGACAATTCGGAGGCTGTCACACGATGAAGCTAGAGCTTATGGCGCTATCTCTTTATGACGGAGATAGAGGTATCTTAAGTTGGGAAACTTGAGCGTAGGTCACTATTCGCGGATAGTGGTATCACAAGTTGAAATGATTTGGGCATACGTCTATTCGCTGATAGTGGTAGCACAATTTGAAATGACTTGGGCATACTTCACTATTCGCGGATAGAGGTAGCACAATTTGAAATGACTTGGGCATACTTCACTATTCGCGGATAGAGGTAGCACAAGTTGAAATGACTTGGGCATACTTCACTATTCGCTGATAGAGGTAGCACAAGTTGGAATGACTTGGGCATACTTCGCTATTCGCGGATAGAGGTAGCACAAGTTGGAATGACTTGGGCATACTTCACTATTCGTGGATAGAGGTAGCACAAGTTGGAAATGACTTGGCGTACTTCACTATTCGCGGATAGAGGTAGCACAAGTTGAAATGACTTGGGCATACTTCACTATTCGCTGATAGAGGTAGCACAAGTTGGAATGACTTCGGGGCATACTTCACTATTCGTGGATAGAGGTAGCACAAGTTGGAATGACTTGGGCATACTTCACTATTCGCTGATAGAGGTAGCACAAGTTGGAATGACTTGGGCATACTTCACTATTCGCGGATAGAGGTAGCACAAGTTGGAAATGACTTGGGCATACTTCACTATTCGCGGATAGAGGTAGCACAAGTTGGAATGACTTGGGCATACTTCACTATTCGCTGACAGAGGTAGCACAAGTTGGAATGACTTGGGCATACTTCACTATTTCGCGGATAGAGGTAGCACAAGTTAGAATGACTTGGGCATACTTCACTATTCGAGGATAGAGGTAGCACAAGTTTAGAGTTCTGACAATTCGGAGGTTGTCACCTAGTGTTATCCCGTTATAACGTAATTAATCTGAGGCGATTGGGAATAGAGCTTGATTGCTAAAGAGATAAGAGATATTTTCGAAAAGATGTTATCTTGGTTAAAAGATAACGGAAATTGCATGCCCAAGTGGAAGGTCCAGGGCGGGATTGTAATTTCGCTCGTAGCGAATGAGGCCGCCCGGCATGAGATGGAGAAAAAGAAGCCGTACGGCTAGAGACCTGTTTTTTCCAGATTATTTAAAATCAGGTTTTGAACGGGCATTGGGCACTTGTTGCCGCCCACTTCAGCCGAGAGAGAGAGAAGAGAGAGAGAAAGAATTTCGAAATTCTTCAACCCTTTTTTGCTTCTATCGATTGGAATGGATCCGGAGGGCAATCCCATACCGAGGCAAGCAAGAAGAAACATCTCGGCGGCCGCTCGGAGGAGGAGAAAGGAGCTCGTTCGGACGGAGAGGAAGTATGACTTCCTTACGCCTCCATCGGAGCTTTACCCGGGGAGAAGGGAGCACAAATCGACGAACCCGCGATCGGTTGGGGTAAGCATTCTCATTTTGCTCAAATCCGATGATTTTGCTTGATTTTTGAATGATTTAGGGCTTGACCCGAATTATAGGATTTTGAATGATTTTTTGAATGATTTTGAGATGCATGAACAACCTATGAGGTTAAGAATGTGCAATGTGCAACTTGTTTGATGAAAATTATGAGAATGACTCACTTTTTTCTCGCAAAATGAAGTAAGAATGAGAATTTTTTTCAAAATATGAGACGGAGCTCTTGCCTTGTGCTAGAACTAGGTCAAAATTCTGATTTTGAATGAGAAAACATGATTTTGGAAGATGAAAATGATTCATGCATGCCATTTTATTTGAAAAAATAATGCTTATGTGCACAGAATTGTGAAAATTGTGATTTTGTGCCTTAGGAAAGCAACGGGACATGACGCGTTTCAAGTGATGAAAGACGCTTTTTTGATGCAAATAATGCTAGAAAAACTTTTGTGAATGATTTTCTTTTGAAAACATGTGCATTTTTTTTGTGAATATATGCATGCTTTTGAAAATGATGAAGGACCGACACTTCTTTTTTTTCTTTGTGCTTGTCTACAGGAGAACAAGTCTAGAGGACCATCGGAGATAGCAGTTAAGCTTTGGCAGAGGATGCCGGATTTTGAGAAGAATGGGGTAAATCCCAAGCAGCTGGTGAGGGCTACCGGCTTAGATTTGTTTGTAGAGGCTATCGGCAGGGGTGTTCACATCACCTCGAAGAGCAAGGGCTTGATCCAGGCCCTTTCTGAGTTCTGGTGGGGACAAGACACATAGCTTTCACCCGAGCCGGGAGAGCTTACAGTGACTCCCGCCGATTTCACACTTATTACGGCCTACGGCTCACCGGGAGGCCCGTGACTTGAGAGACCATATTACCGCCGAGGAGTTTCGTGCTTTGGTCGGGTTTGAACCGATTCCCAAGGGCCGGGGATGGAGACGCGGAACGTCGAGGTGGCAGCTCGTGACTTGCATGCGTAACTTTGCCGCTAATGATGTGATCGCCCAACACCGGCTAGAGCATTCATATGGTTGATGCTATCGCCACTATCTTCGCCAATTCTGGGACGCTAGCTATGACTTGCCTCCTCGACTCCTGGAGGATGTGGATAGGATGGGGACGGTCTCTTGGGGGAGAGGCCTGATTGGCGGAGCTCTACTTCTCGTTGGACATGTACAACCGTAACAAGGCCGCTTCGATGGATCGCTTTTCTTTTGCCCTTGAGGTAGTCTCCTTTCTTTTCTCTTTCTCTTTTCCTGTCTTGAGACTTTTATAAGAGAGAGAATGACCTTTTGATGTTTTGAACATGCAGCCTGGTTTTGCGAGGTGATCGGGTTCTTCCCTCGGGAACCAAAGAGTGATGTCACCATCTTCCCCGCTATGGTTCGCCGGAGGGGAGATGCGAGAGATAAATTCACGGGGAAGACCCGGATTACCTTCGACTACAAAATGGTGAGGCCGGTCATCAACAGGGATGGGCACGATGGAGTGGACTTCTACCCCTGGGGCGTATCCGTGAGATTTTGCCGGGAGATGCCATCGAGGTGACGAGGCGTAGGAGGTGGCTCAGTGGCTGACATGTGATGTCATTTACTTGGGGACCGCTTCTCGAGGCAGATGGCCATGTCCCTCCATTGACGCCATTACTCCCTCAGATCCTCCAGACGGATGCCGCAGCCTGTGGATTGGCGCAGGGATGAGATGGGCCGAGGTACCAGCAGGCGTGGCCGCAGAGGAGTACTTCGACATGGACACCCCTACGCCGTGTTTGTGGAGCCAGCCGCCCCGAGGACGCCACGTGGCTTGCAGTGAAGCCGGCGGTCACTCAGTGGATATGGGGAGGATGAGCCTCATCGACCCGCCGATCCCTCATGCGCATCTGTCCTATGTGATCCATGGAGTGCCGAGGAGTGATGAGGATACCGTCCCCGATGCTAGGGAGCCCCAAGACACCTTGCCACCCGATAGCACCGTAAGTGTACTCTTAGTGGTCTTATTCCCTTTTAGCTTTCAGATTTTCTCGCTTTTGCAATTTTCGAGATTTTCTGAGATTTTTCTCTTCCTTTCTCGTGTTCCAACTCGCACTTACGATAGGGCCGGTCGTGCAGAATAGGGCCGGAAGGACATGTGCCGGTCTCTTCGAGGAAGCCGGCTCGCGCTTCGAAGGCGGCAGCCGGATGCACAGGAGCCTCGGGCGCAAGAGACGGCACGTCGGGGGCACGCGTCTACCTCATCGGCCTCGGAGTACTCTTCCAAAGGCCATGCCTCGGGGCGGGGACCCAACGCCGACATTCCTGGAGCAAACTGGGCCGAGTATGGGCACGATAATGTCCATTTGTCCGACGTGAGCGACTGTGAGGACTTGATGAGGAGAGGCTAGCATTTATGAGCCGAGTGAGCGATGAAGATGAAGAAGAATCGGAGGCCTAGGAGGTCTCTAGAGTAGATTTGGAACGAAAACAAACAATGAACAATTTTTATGCACAACTTGTTTATTTCTTGCTTTATTTGGACGCCGATGGGGCGAAAACATTGTATTTACATTTTATTTGCTTTTCTAATTCATGCTTTTTCAATTTGCATATTATCTGAGCCTGGGGCGACTTTTTTGCTTGGAATTAATAAACTGGGCCAAAATGATTTATAATGGTGTATAAATGCTTGAATGGCTTCGGATATGTTTACGTACGGTGTTTTGGTTGAAAAAGTGGGGTGAAAAACTCCCTTGGGCAGCAATCTTTGGTTGCCGCAGAATTTTTCTCGCAGAGGGCTAATGTAGCCGTGCGGCATGGCTCGAGGGCAAATGAAGCCGTGCGGCTACGCCTGTCTCGAGCCGGTTATTTTCTCGAATAAAAGCAAGGCTTGGCCATTTCATTTCATTTTCACTCTAGACTTGTCCCAATTGTTCCTGCAGAGCATATTTTGGACCGAAAAGCACCCTCTTTGAACACTTTGCGATGGAGAAGCCCGTCGATTGCAAAGGGGGAAGCGAGACCATTTTCTATCCTGCCTTCAATCTTGGGCGAGACATAACTTCCAAAATCACAAGGGACCGCTTGATTCTTCCTTCAAGATCAAGTCTTTATGGCATTTGAGGGATCTCCCGCCCGATTGGGATCCGTTGAGAGCCGCAAAGAAAGTTCGGGACGTCCGGAGACATGTTTATTGCTTTTCTTACAACGAAATCGTCCCAACGCTTACGAAGACTTCGCAGCCTTGATTGGGGGTCCCGAGACTCGAGGCTATATCTATTCCGCCGATCGGAGACGTGCCGGTGGCGACGGTAAAGCTTGCATCTTTTCCGAGATTCCTTTCGGGAGAGGCCGAGAGGATGATGGTAGCCCGGATAGGATTGACCTTTCGATATCCCTGTGCAGGTTTGGGTCTCCGATATGGCCGCGACCACGGTGGCTATGGATGCTTTCATTCTCTCGCGTATTCTCTGCTTTTGTTCACCGCCGAGTCCGTGGGGATCTCGTCATAGTGGCCTCTCGGGACATGGTCGAGACTCGCAGGCCGGGAAGGATATTGTCCCGCTGGTTTTGGGAGAGACATTTCATGGGATCGATAGGATGGCTCGGGGAGACCGTTTCATGAGGTCCGGGAGTCCGGCTATGTTGACTCGTGGCAGCAGGAGAGGCTCTGGCTTTGCCTGGGGCTTTGCCGACTCGGGCCCTCGGGGTGATTTCTGGAGAGGTGCACCTAGCAGCAGAAATGTGGTAGCCGAGCCGATGATGGCTAGGCTATCTACTTCGGACATCCGTTGGTGGATACCACACCGGAGGTTGCACACTGTGAGGATATTTCGTGGAGTCTTATGCCGCGAGGGTTCCGTGATTCTCGCCGGTCGTCCTTCTACATACCCCGCTTGGTATCCAGCAGCTTGGGGCTTTACAGAGCCATTGAGTGATTGGGAGGACATCCGGACCATGGAGGTGGTGTCATTGGATATGAGAGATCCAGCCGGCTTCTCTTTCTTCTCGAGGGCTTGGACACATACCGCTTTCCCACCCGGGGCTATCTTCAGAGCAGAAGAGCACCATCTTGACCACCGTCTACTCGACTCGAGTACGAGAGGGAGACGGGAGCGACTCGGAGTTATCTTGGAGGATAGACGTCGAGCTTTACTGAGCCGACTGCGACTCGAGTAGGACTCGAGGAGACCGAGGCTAAGGCGAGCTGCCATAACCAATGTGTGACTTGGTCGTAGATATGGAGGCTCTGCACAAGAGGTTGTCCGAGGTCGCTCCTTTGGCACCGAGGCTCGAGAGGGGAGGAGAGTGCGGACTCGTGCCTCGTATAGAGAGCGCTCATTACGACACGGGGTTGGTAGAGGCTGCGGTGAGGATACCCGAGGAGGTCGGGATGAGGGATCACAGGCATTATTGAGAAGAAAAGGAAGAAGACTACGACGAGTAGAGGAAAAGGGAAGAAGAGCTGAAGAAAACTCGCCGAATGACGATCGACAAGTCTTTTCTCAAGATCCTGCTTATTGCCATTTGCAAACACATTTGTTTATTTAGGCATTTTTATTGTGATTTTAGATCTTTTTAGCGAGGTGTTAAAGCGAGTTAAGAGGTGAGAGGCCGTGCTTGAACTCATCAAGAAGTTTTTAACTTGTAAATGAACAAGGCATATTATCTTAAAAATTAATCAAGACACATTTCCATGGAAATTCAGAATGTCTTTATTGATTGGGACCCGTTTTATGAAAAACTAAATGCCCTCATTTTATTTTTTTTAGGACGTAATTTCACGGAAGCTTGATCTGTCTTTATTACTATTTTTAGTGACCTTAACTGCATTAGGCTTGATTGTCAGCTATTATTATTTAAAGATAGCACTCTCATGGAAACTTGATTGTCCTTTATTGTTATTTAGGACGTATCTCATGGAAACTTAATCGTCCTTTTTATTATTTAGGACGCATTTCATGGAAACTTAATCGTCCTTTTTATTATTTAGACTTCCGAATCCATATATGGCTGCCGCTACGTTCCCCTTTTACAAGAAAGGCTAAGTGGGCTCACGGGTCTACGTAGTTCATTACAGTGAACCAATTTTTATGTGCAAATTTACGTCTCTTTTGCCTAGACCGCCCTTTTGGGGTTTTCGGCCCTAATGGGCATTACTCTTTTTACTGCACTAAGATTTTTTTTCTTTTTTTTTTTATATATCTACAACCCCGTCTTTTGCCTAGACCGCCCTTTTGGGTTTTTATTCACTTAGCCGGGTATTATTACTCTTTCAGCACTTTTCTTTTTTTTTTTTTTTGGAGGTATCGACATAGTATCTTCTGAGTTTATCCACCGGTTGGCCTGGTGGGACAAAAGGGATTGCCATCCAAGTCTGCAAGCTTCATTGTCTCCCTCCCTGACAGCATTTTACGCACCACATAAGAGCCGATCCGAGACGGGTTCCCCATTTTCCTGTGGGTTGCTCTCTGCGGTAGTGGAGCTTTACTTTCAAAGCGCTAAGTTGCCCTTCTTTGGATATCTGCCGCCTTGACCTTTTTATCAAACGCTCTCACGGCCGTGTTCGCCTCTGGTAGGCTCGTGTGTTCCATGGCTTTTAGCCTTCTCTCGTCAAGAGTGGCTAACTCATCATGCCGCCCGCGCAACCATTCCCACTTCCCATTGACAACTGCTTTTCCGTGAGGACTCCTTAATGACGGGATTTCCCAACTCCAGCTGTAACACTGGCTTTGCTTCCATCCCGTAAGTTGAGAGGCCCAAAAGGAGTTTCTCCCCGTGGGCCATTCCAGACAGACGTTCGTAGCCCCAGCAGTGCTAGGTGCAGCTTTTCGGGGCCAATCACGACCACGGGTGGCCATCTTCCCGATGATCCGCTCGAGCGTCTTATTAGCAGCCTTCCCCACGCGCTTCATTGGTTTCGAGAATTTCCGTACTGGGACGACTTGTGGCGAGTAACTGCGAATTCTCGACGACGGTCTATCGCAAGCCTCCTCTTCTCGGAAGTGTGACCCATTATCGTAAAATGATCTCGTTGGGCACCCCATATACGCAGACATCATGTTTTCTTTGAATGAAGCCTCGCACACTTTTACTCGGGAAGTGAGGACCTTGTGAGACTTGGCCTCTACCCACTTTCAGAAGTAGTCAATGGCTACCCAAGACACGAACTCGTGCCCATTGCTTCCGCCTTCGTGGGATATTTTCCCTATCACGTCAATGCCCCAGAGTTGCAAACGCGCCAAGGAGTCGTCATGCGGTACGGAGTCATGAGGTGGGAGATGGTTGAGGTTGTGCAAACCGGGCCGGGCATTTGTCTTGAGGTTCGGACGTGTTGAACCAGCGATGCTGTTTCCATGGAGATCCAAAGTAGTAACTCCATTCTCGAGGATCACTTGCATCGTGGCTCACGGCATCTCATGCTGAGGACCGCGGGGACCATTGTGGACTTCGGTCATCAACTCTCGGCTCTTTCTTGAGTGGACAACATAAGCAGGAGTGAGGGTCCTTGATACACCGCTTCTTGATATAGGTTGCCTCCTAGAATGACATAACGAGAAGCCAACCTTTCGGGGCTTGTAAGCTCTTGGCTCCAGATACCTTCTTTTTGGTCTCACAGCTTCTTCGGTCTCACGAAAGCCGACTCTCCGTCTTTGAGGAATTGGTAAATCCGATTGTACCAAGGTTCGCTTTATAGGCTCGGGTCCTGTGTGAGCACCTTCCTGACAACAAGAGCTGGGGCTTATCTTCTACCACACTCTGAAGGGCTTTATGGCTTTTCCTCGGGGATCTCTACCACATGAGGCTAGAGTAGCTAGGGCATGCCGCGAATCTGTTCTTTTCCCCTCGGCAAGTAGTGGAAAGTCACTTCTCTCGAAGCTCCGTCCCCAAATCAAGTTTCACTCCCATATGGGCGTGACATCACCGATTGTAGATTAGGGTCCACATCTTCCACTTGTTGGAGACTTGGTTGATGATCAGTGGCCGAGTCTCCGTAAACTTACCGAGCTCCTTTGACATTTCTTTCTAAGGCGGCCTTCCAAAACCAGGAAGAGTTGATGCGTGGCTTCATACTGCGGCGGCATTGTTTCGTGGCGGTGAAAGTTCCTGACTTGAGGGCATGGGAGGTATGCTCATCTTTGGATCGACCCAATAGCATTCCTACACCATTTTCCTCTTCTTGTTAGCGGCTCAGTCAAAGAACAATCGCCATCTATTTTCGTGCTCAACCGCAAAGATCCCTTCCATCTGAAATTGGGGTTCGGGCCCTTTGTCTTCACATCGGGGAAATTCGCTAGGTGATCTCTGGGACAATGCTTGACCCTTGATGGCCCCTTTACAGTCACATGTAGTTGATGTCGTATTACGCCAAGTTAAGAAGGACTCACTTCGCTAAACGCATCGAGAGGGGAAGGCCTTGTCATTAAAGATGTACTTGATGGGGTCCATTTTCGAGACCAAGTTCACAGGGTAATGGCTTCCGCATATAGCATGCTTCAACTTGCCGACTACCCTTAATTGGACCGATCTGCACTGAAGTCTTTTTCACATGCCGAGTAATTGAGCTTCACTCCCCGTAGCTTCCGCGGTACCGACAAAGTAAAATGGCATTTTCTACCGAGAGTCTTTCTTCTCTTGAGCAAGCATAGCCCCTAGGCATATCTTTGTATGACCATGCAAGCAAACACGTCGACGCATTCTCTGGGGCGCCTCGATTAGTCTGTCCCTTTACGACCCCACTGGAAGAAGCTTCGATAGTGCTTTGCAACCCCTCGAGTTAGCTTCTTGTCTAACATGCGTTTGAGGTGTCCTCAATAGTCCATAGTACCTTTGATCTTATCACAAACCTTATAAAAACCTCGCTCGCTGACCGCTTTCACAGTTTTCCGAAACCCGCTAAATTTAAGCTTACCTTAAATATTTCTTTAATGTATTGTTCGTTTAGTGTGTTTGCATCTTGTTCAAATGATTCATTATTAAGCTGTTGTTAAGTTTTGAGTTAATTTATCATTTGTTAAGTTAGCTGATAAGAGGATAATCAGAAAGATTTGTTCATTTCATTCAAGATAAGGGGAAAGATGACATCGATTACATTTTCTCATAATCCTCGGGTGTGAGGCGCTTCGGATGACTCTCGAGGGCCCAGGAATTCGAAGATTCTGGCTCAGCGAATAGACAACAACGGCTACTGGACCCTACAGCTACTTATTGACTCGAGGGGACTTGACAAGGGTTGGGCCAAGGATCTCGCTCCTTCTTCTTGTTGCCACAGGAAGTAGCAAATCTTGCCAGCCGTTGTCATTTGATTGTGCACTCTACGGATCATTATTGCCTTTGTTGACATCAATTCCATAGGAAGTACTCGGGCGTCAGCGGGAATCTCCTTTACGATCTTAACTTCATCCATTTGTACCTTAGGGCGGTAGGGCCAGGTTGTGCTTTCATCTGAGATACGGCTTCTCTTCATCCCACAAGTCTTACGGCTTGTTCACTCTTCTCTCTCTACCTTTTCCCAAAGCA
>JAFEMH010007784.1:0-76919 GCA_022495995.1 Adenophora triphylla var. japonica
CGACTTCATTGATCCCGTTTTCCAAGAAGGATTCCTGAGGGATGGAATTTCCAATTCCACTGCAACATCGCTTCCATTCCGTAGGTAAGTGCGAACGGAGTCTCCCCGTGGCGGTTCTCGACCGATGTTCGGTATCCCTGCAGGGCTAGATGTAGCTTTTCGGGCCGCCCCGACCTCCGGTGGTCATCTTTCCGATTATCATGGCGAGAGTCTTGTTGGTCGCCTCTACCGCACCATTGGTTTGTGGTCCGTAAGGAGAAGACTGTGACGTGTGACTCGAATTCGGCCGCAGGGTTAGTGTCACAATCTCCTTTAAAGTGGGTCCCATTGTCTGAGATGATCTCGCTGGGCACTCCGTATCGGCACATGATGTTCTCTCTGATGAACTCGGCCACCTTCTTAGAATTCAGCACCTTGTACGATCCGGCTTCTACCCATTTGGTGAAGTAGTCGATCGCGACTAAAATGAACTCGTGACCATTGCTCCTGGAGGAGTGATCTCGCCGATGACGTCGATTCCCCATGTGGCGAAAGTGCCATGGCGTAGTCATGCAATAGAGTTCATGAGGAGGGATGTGATTGAGGTTGGAGAACCGTTGACATTTGTTGCAGCCTTTCTGACGAACCGGATGCGCCTGCTTTCCATTGATATCCACAGTATCCCATACGGAGAATGATCTCGTGTCAATGCTCGGCGTTCATGTGCGGACCGCAGTTCCGTTGTGAACTTCGTTCATTAGCTCGCCGGCTTTTTCTTTTGTTTACACACCGAAGGAGTGGCCCTTGGTGGCGCTTCTTGTATAACATACCCCCGTAATGACGAAATGGGATGCCAGCGTTTTAATGCCATCATGTTTTTGGCTTTGATCCCTTCTTTGTATTTTCCATCTTCATTTGTGAAGGAAGCTTCTCCGCTTTGGAGGTACCGGGTAAATTTGATTGTACCAGGTTCGTTGATCGTTTCTTTTTCTTTTTCGATCTCACAAAGAATAGGCGGGTGTTTCCCGTCCGCCTATTCTCGAGGGGTTTTACCGCTTTCCCTTCGGGAATTTCGACAAGAGAGGCGAGGGCTGCTGTATGCGTCTGCGAAGCGGTTCCCGTCTCTTGGCAAATAGTGAAAAGAGATGTCCTTGAACCGAGCAATGAGTTCCTCCATGTACGCGTGGTACTTCGAAGGCCGAATCTACCGTCTTCCATTTGTTGGATACTTGATTGATGATCAATGCCGAGTCTCCATATACATCCAAACGAGATGTTGCGCTCGAGGGCGGCTTCCAAACCTCGCCGCACAAAGCTTCGTATTCTCGCCGCATTGTTGGTTGCTTCGAAATTCACTTTGATTAAGCTATGGGAGTATGCTCGTCCTCGGGATCGACAAGGAGCATTCCAATACCATTCCCCTTCTTGTTGGCTGCCCCATCGAAGAAGAGTTGCGCGGTTTGCGCTCAAGTGAAAAGATTCCGTCGTCCGGAAATTGCGGATCGTGACCCTTAGGTTCACCGTCGGGAAGTCGGCAAGCCGATCTCGCCATTACTCGCCTTTGTTGATTTTCTCGACCATGTACTTGATGTCGAACTCACCAGGAAGAATGACCACTTGGCTAGTCGCATCGACAGAGATGGCTTGTCAAAGAGATATCTGGACGGGGTCCACTTTGGAGACCAGGAGCACCGAATGCGACCGCATGTAGTGTTTCAGCTTCCCGACTACCCATACCAAGGCGGTACAAGTTTTCTCTCGATGCCGAGTAGCCGAGTTCACTTCCTTGAAGCTTTGCCTTACGAAGTAGATTGCATGCTCAACCTTGGAATCTTTCTGCTCTTGTGCCAAAGATTGCTCCGATTGGACGTGTCCGTTACCGTCGATACAGAGTAGTGGCTTGTCTTCATGGCGGGCACGTAATTGGGAGATTAACCAAGTAGGTCTTGATTTTCTCAAAAGCCGTTTGGCACTCGTGAGTCCCATTTGATGTCGGCATTCTTTTTCATCGCTTGAACATGGGCTCGCAGAGAGATGTCAACTGTTGATGAAGCTGACCGATGCATCAAGTCTTCCCATGAAGCTTCTTCACTGTCAGTGGTTTGAGGCGGCTTCATGTCGATGATGGCCTTGATTTTCCCGGGATCGGCTTCGATACCTCTTTTCTGTAACCATGTACCCCAAGACCTTGCCGCGCTTGACGCCGAAGGTGCACTTTGCCGGTTCCTCATGGAGTGCTTTTCGAGTCTCTGTTGAAGAACTTCCTCGCATCCGTCATGTGCCGCATGTCCGATCCCTCGAGTGATGATCATGTCGTCGACATATACTTCGATTTCTTTGTGAATCATGTCATGGAAGAGGGTCGCTGCAGCCGCCGGTAAGTAGCCCCAGCTTCTTAGACCGAACGGCATGACCGTGTAATGCAAAGATGTCCCCCATGGAGTGGTGAAGGCGCTTCGCTCGATCCTCCTGACATCTTGATCCGGTTGTATCCAAACGAACTCCGTCCACGAAGGACTTTACTTCGAAATTTGCCGTGGTGTCGACCAAGATGCATGCCGATGTTAGGCAAGGAAAATCATCTTTAGGGCTGGCCTTGTTGAGATCCCTAAATCTACGCAAAGATCCGACCTTTCCGTTGGCCTTGGTGACCGTCACGATGTTGGAGAGCCAAGTCGGGTACTCAATCACTCGATGAAACCAACTCGAGCATTTTCTCAATTTCTTTCTTTAACTTGCAAGGACCACTCGCTTGATCTTGCGCAGCCTTCGTTTGATGTGCTCGATTCGGGATCCAGGGGAATTCTGTGTTCCACGATTAAGGGATCGAGTCCCGGCATGTCCCGGTATGACCAAAGTGCGAACACGTCAACATACTCCCTGAGGAGGCTTATCAGTGGCTTCTTTTCTCGCATCGGCGAAGAAACCGCCCACTTGTGTCTCTTTAGGCTCTTGCACCGACCCTGTGTTCACTTTGATCATAACCTCTTCGGCAGTCTTGGGCCCATGTCCTCTTGGTCAACTACACGCTCGAGAACTTCTTTAATGTATTGTTCATTTAATGTGTCTACTTCTTTATCAATTGAATTATTAACGCTCTTTTAAGTTGTTTGTTAACTTATCGCTGTTAAAGTGGCAATGAGAGGATACTCCGAAAGGTCGACTTTTCATTAAACAAGAACGGGGAATACATGATTGGCTACAACATTATAGTCCTCCGCGTAAGGCCGTTGGATGACTCGTAAGGGACCGGACTCGACAAGGACTCGACTCGCAGGGTTTGAGACCGGGTTTAGTGGAGATGTGGGTGCGGGCCCGCCTTGTCTTCCACCCCGCCCGCTTGCCCTTCGGTCCGGTGAAAGTTACCCAATTCTTCAAAGTGGCATTGCTTTGGATGCTCGAGGAGGTGCGGGGATCGAGAGGCTTCGCTTCGCCGTCCCTATCATGGCAATCATGCCGTTGCCTGAGCCCAGTTGATCAAGTTTGGCAACTCCATGACTTCTTCAAACAGACTCAGAGCCGGTCCACCGAGAGCGTCTTCTATAAATTCGGGTTCCTTCGCTTTGGACTTACTGTCTCGAATGTGGCCTCGGCGGCCGATCCGAACAACTGCTTCCCATGGAAGGTACCTTGAGTTGCTCCTCCAAGTCTCGGGATTCCCTTCAATGTGTACTCATGCCGGATCATGTGGTGGCAGCTGGTCCGTGTAGAGCCGTGATGTCGAGGAACGCTCCTTATCGGATTAGCTTTGAGTCCTCCGAAACGCTTGAGGTCCCGTGCTAGCTGTTCCATTCTTCCCGTAGTCTCGGTGCCGACTATCCCCGGCTTCTTTCTCATCTTCATCGGTTCCACTGTAGGTTCACTGTCGCTCCCCCTCGATTCTGCTCACCTGGTTCCGCTGTCGGTCCCCTCATTCTGCTTCCCCTTGTCGGTCCCTCGGTTACTGCTGTCGGTTCCCTTGTCGGTCCCTCGGTTCATTGCTGTCGGTTCCCTTGGTGAAGTAATGAGCGAGGTCAAAGCCGTAAGGCGGAGATTGGGTGTGTCGTCGGAGGTTCCTCTTACGGGTTGTCGCCTTGGTGCGGGCGAGCCTTTGTCTTCCTTGATGTCGCCCGGTTTTGGCACGTAGCCAAGCCCCCGGACCGTGGTGTGGTCCTCGACTTCAATAACTTGGTGTTGGCCTTGCAGCCTTTTGCCGAGCCCCGCCCCTAGGATGAAGTTCATGAGTTTCATCATCCTCATGGCAGAGGAATCTCGATCGTGAGACAAAGTGGAAGGTCCACGTTGCATATTTGGATCTTGGAGGTCTCCAGTGAATCCAAGCTAATGGCATGTCATCATTATGCTTGGATTTCTAACACCGGAATGTCGTTGGTGCCGGTCCCCTGGTGGTGACGCCGTCGCCGTAGATCGTGGTTAGCTCGCCTTGCATGAACTTAAGGCACCGATGAAGGGCGGATGCCACGCCATTGATTTGATGCAGCTGTGGACGCCCAGATGGCCTGTGAAAGTGATTGGAATGTCCAACACTTGGAATTCGGTGGGATCACCCGCTTGCCAAACCGTATGTCGAGAGTAGCAACCCCGAGAACTCGTACGGGAAGTAGAGTCATAGGCCTCGACGGTGGATCAAGGCTTAAGATCTCGCGGGCTTCGATGTCAAGTGTGTCCATCATCTTGGCGGCAAGACATTCATTCCGGAACCTCCGTCTACCAACACGCGGGAAGGCGACGCTCGTCCACTGGGACTGTGATGTAGAGCGGCTCATTGTGATCGGCCCCAAATTTTGGAAGGTCCAAATCGCGAAGGTGATTATGTTGCCATAGTGGATGTTGCACGATCATCCGAATGACTTCATCTCGGGGTCAAGGCCCACTGGGGACCATGGTACGGGCCAGGCTTTCCTCTAGCTTGAGCTTGTGAGGATAAGAGGAGGTGAGCAGAGACCAAAGGGAAATGTTCGCCCGAGTCCGCTGAGCCGAGTGAGGATCGGGTCCTCTTTCAAGGAATTTGCGTCTTCGGGGCCGGCCGGATTGCACTCGCTCCGTCGGCTTTTGGTGGCCTTAGGTGGTAATGCATGGATTTGACCCGATCGGGTTAGAACGCCGACATCGGAGTTTGGTCCCTTCGAACAGCCGCCCGAGTTGAGCCATAGTTAGAGGAGGATTCCTCGTGGCATAGGGTCATATGTCTTCCCTCAACTCATTGATTGTGGATGAATTCCCGTGAGCTTCGGCACTTGACGGATTCTCGTCCCTGTGATACCGGCTTGGATGCCTCTCGGGGAGGTAGCCTACGCTTGATGCAGCTTGTTCGAATGTCGCTGCACAACAATGGTTGCTCGAACCGAACTGTGTGCGCTAACCCTCCTGGGGGAGGTTGGAGAGTTCTCGCTTAAGCGAATCGGTCTCCTTGATCTCTTCACGGTATATCGCGTTCCTTTCCTTCTTGCCGAGCATACTCGTGGCATTCTGAGTTGGGTCTAGCAATACTCGTGGTTTGCTAGTTTTCCTCCGCTCCGGGCCTGCATCAACCTTCTTGCAATGGAGCCTCGCGTCGAGAGTTAGCGCCGCGTTTCTTCCCACGCGAGAATAGCCGGTGCTTCTTTGAACCTGCGTGCGGCGGTCTAGGTAAACCTCCATCGGGGAGAGTTTTCTCCTCTCGCTTTATCTCGAGTGGCGGGTATGTCGAAGGTGAGTACACGGCTTCCCGAACATCGCCCATGTGATCGGTTGCTGTCCCGCTGATCATTTCGTAAACGAATGCCGTAGATCGTGGAATTTCCCCGAGTAGTTGCTCGAGACGAATTTCCATCTTCCTCTTGTTTTTAAATAGACCTTCCTCCCCGAGTTGGCCTTTCAATTTGAGTGCGGAAATGATCCGTTCCCATCCTCCCGTGACCCTCGGGAGTCCGGTTTTGTTGACTTCATGCCCGGCTTGGAAGAGAATGGTTTCATCGCCTTCGTCGTCGCTTTCACAGAGAACTTGCTTTCCTCGGGAAGGTAAGCGCTGGGATTCGTTCTCGCCGTGTTGTTCCATCTCCTAGGTCATCGGGACCGTTGACCACCCTTGCCTCGGCGAGGGGTTTGGATGAGAACAGACGGTAGTCGTGGAAGTTGCCATGAGCAAAG
Organism: Adenophora triphylla var. japonica; assembly: GCA_022495995.1. NCBI lineage: Eukaryota > Viridiplantae > Streptophyta > Magnoliopsida > Asterales > Campanulaceae > Adenophora > Adenophora triphylla. The sequence continues at coordinate 6,109 of JAFEMH010007784.1, forward strand.
CTCTTGAGGTCGAACCGGTCTAGAGTGGCCTCTAGCTTTCTCGTCCGAAGCCGCCCGTGACACTTTAAGGGCTTGGTCCCCGTAGGTCTTTCGATCTTGGTCTTCGTCCCAAAGACGACTTTCTTGAGTGGCTAGTTCCATGAGGGCTTTCCTTGCGAGAGCTAAGCGCCTCCGTAGGTGCGCAACGCCCGGATAGTGTCCGTAACCGTGATTACATTCAAATCGCCGAATGGCGGGAACACTTGGATTACCTTGACGAAGGAAGTCGGATCGGGACATTCCATACGGCCTTCCTTGATCTCGATCACCAAGAAGTTTGCCCATATCTCGCTTGATTGACCCCACGGGGTATTGAATTCGCAATGTTGACAGCCTCGTGATCTCGCTCGATCGCCAAGTCTATCGAGCTAGCAATGATCGGGCGTGATGTCTCGAATCCGGGCCGTGACGGCCGGGAGTAGAATCGAACCGGAGCATGTTGATGCCGAGGTGGTCATTTCCCATGTCGGAAGATGACTCGCCTTGCGGGGAAGACTTTCACGTATGTTTTCGGGTGGCCGCCAAGCGTTCCCGAGGTTGATCTCGACTTGTAGCAGGTGAGGAGCTTGGTCTCCTTCGCTGTTGCCCTTGGCCTCGCGGCGCTTGAGGGTATAAGCTTGACCGACGGCACGGGCCGGTTGCCACCGGGGCCGGTACTGGAAGTAGTGATGAGCTCGAGCTCGCTTGGCCAAAGCCTCGTTTACCATGAGCGTGCAATGCCGAGGGTGACCTTGGTATTGCGTAATCTCGACGATAAGGACCGGATCCTTGGTATCATCGGGATATCTGGAATAGATGATGTTGACGAAGTCGTCGTCAGTCACTTGATCAGAGGGATTCTTCGTCGTGTCAACCAGTAACTTCCAATTGTCGGATAGCTGTCTGTACTGGACGTTGAGCTTGACAATTTCCATGGTATTGGAACCTTGGTCGTAGGTGACCTGATCGGAAGGAGTTCCGTCCTCAAAACTGAGCATGTGAATGCAGAGGTCTGCCCGCGGGTCTGCCGCGTCCTCGACTCCGGAGAGTCCAGATTCATCGTCATCTGATCGCTCAATCCAGGTGTAGGGACGTATTGCGTCCGGTTGCGTTGCTGGAGCAGCTAGGAAAACCTCGTACCCCATGCTTGAGAGGAAAGGATTAGCGGGGAATCCCTCTCGTAGGACAGCCCATACAACTGTCATACATTCGAGATGAGTATGACGGTGCTTGTCAACCTTTATCACGAAGATCTCTTCGCCTGGCAGGGCCAGAGAATGGGTTTGGAGAATGCTGACGAATCTCTGAGCAGAGACAGGGGGTTTATGTGCCCGTATCATGGCGATATTCAGCGTTTCCTTCCAATCTGCCTCCAAATGTTGGAAACGACAGTTGAACTTGATGTATCGGACTGCTTCGTGGTCCGCTCGCTCGAGTACGTTTACATAGTTAGCATCTCCGGACTCTGAGGGATTCTGATGAGATTTGCCCCGATAGTCCCTTGGTTGATTCGAAGGAGGTACCCCCGGTGCCTGAGTGCGGACACGCTTGGCTACTGTCTCGGCTTCGTTTCCTATGAGGAAACTATCCCCTCGGATGACTTCGAGATCTCCCTGCCGGTTAATGAACTTAACACACTGATGGAGAGTGGAAGCTATGGCTTTCATGTGGTGTAGCCAAGGGCGTCCCAAAAGAGCTGTGAACTCGGATGGAATGTCCATCACGTGGAATTTTGCTGGCACCATTTGGGTTTCGAACCGTAGTTCCAGAGTCACCGTCCCCGTGATGGGACGAGACGAGTTGTCGTAGGCCTTGATAGTCCGAGCTGACGGAATCAGATGGCTTTCATGGATGCGGAGAGCTCGCATCATGCTGAGAGGGAGGACATTAACGGCTGACCCGTTATCTACCAATACTCCGGGGAGTGATATGGTGTTGAGTTTGAGAGTGATGTACAGAGCTTCGTTGTGCCCCGAGGCATCTCTCGGTAGGTCTTCGTCACGTAACGTGATCATACCGCCATACAAACGGGAGTCGTAGATCTCGTCTCTATCCGTAGAAGGAGAGTCATCCACCCATCCGTTTCCCGTCTTCCTCTTGCGAGGTAAAGCCTTTGGCCGGAACCTCAGAGTGTGTTGAGGCCGCCCGTGGCGGTTGCCGCCCTTGGTTAGCACATTGATCGAGTGCGATTGCCAAGCTGACCTTGATCTTCCTTTGCGGTCCGAGCTCTAAGCCGGACAAATTGAATCTTGGCCGATCCCGCGGAGGGTTAGGCTTCGACCGGCGCAAGATTACCAAGATCCGAGGTATTCCGGTGTCCCAGTGGTCTGAATTCTGGTTTCGGCGGGACTTTTCGGCTTTCCCACCCCCGTTTGCTCTAAAGCCGCATGGCTCGGAGGCAAAGAGGACTGGCCGGAGTACAAGACGTAGTAGTCGAACCTCCCGAGGGTTCTCCAAGTGTACCTACACCGGTATCCCCGCCTTCGTATCTTTCTCTCGATTCTTTGTTGAGAGGATTTCTTCTTTTGTTTTCTTGGAGGATTGCTCCGGACGTTTCTCGGGACTCGTACCTGTGCAAAGTGAGCAGCCGCAAACATCGTAGCCGATGTGGACATTAGAGGAGGATCCAACCGAAAGAGGCGGAGAAACCGGTTCTCGTGGCACTCTTCTTGGGCACCCACTCAATGGAATTCACGCCGTTATTGTTCTAAAAGGGTTTCCGATCGTATTGGGCCCACGGGGCGCTCCAACTTGCCTTCTTCTATCAAGTTCTGGATTTCGTATCGTAACCCCACACAATTGTCGGTGGTATGGCCGTGATACCGATGGAAGGCGCGTATTTGCTCTTGTCCGCATTGGCTACGGGAATTTTGGGTTTGTAATTGGCAACGGGCTTAAGGAGACCCTCCTTGATTAACCCTTCCAAGATCTTGCTCGGTGGCATGTCCAACTTGTCGAAGTGTACGGCAGTCGCTTCGAGTAGAATTTTTGCTTTGTGGGACTCGGGTTTCTGTTACCCGACCGTTGTCCCCGATGGACGTAGTTGACAGACGTATCTTTCCCTTTGCCGGGGCCGGTGCGGGATTGAATGCAACCGCTGAGCGGTATCTCGTATGGCCGTGTGCGGTAGCCAACTTTTCCTTGAGATCCTTCTCGAACCGTGAGCCGGCATTAACCATGGCCCGGAGATCCGGGAAGAAATTGTGACCGATGAGAGTTCGATGGACGGTCTTAAGCGGGACTTGAAGATCCGCATCTGTTCGTCTTTGGAGAGTGGCTCCATGATCTCGGAGAGTTTCTAGCTCCATCTCTTGTAGAATTCCCCAACACTTTCATCCGCTTTCGCTCGGTGGTGATTAAGTCCTCGCGACTTGTTTCCCACTCTAAGTTGGATCTCGTACTGCCCAGAAGATGTTACCGATCTGTTCCTGTGTGTGGCGATCCGCAGCTTGACCCTCGAAACCATCGTAACGCCGAACTTTTAAGCGTATGATGGAAGTGGTCGGCCATTTGCTGGAGGGTTGCTCCTTTTGCTCTCATGCCGAGAACGTAGGTATCGACATGCGTCTGAGGACATTCGGTTCTGTCGAATCGGTCCATCTCCGGCATTCTGAACTTGGCAGGGAGAGGCGTGACCATTCCCGGATCTGTGGATTTGAGCGTTTCCTGTTTTGAGCTGCTCATGGTGGCTTTCGTGTCTTTCATTTGCTCGACCATCCAGGCTAAGGTTGGGTCCAGTGGTAGACTGTGAGGCTCAACGCCGGGTGCTACCACGTGAGCGGTAGTGATTGGAGGTGGAAGGCTTGATATATGAGAATATATGGGAGCCTTTTCTGAACTGTATCGGGGTTTGTCCCCGGTGTTTAGGGATTCGTGTATAGGCAACGGGACGAACCCGGGAGGGTATTGAGGGATATTGGCATCCTGAGATGGTCCAGCGGTGCGCCGGTGGTATTGAGTGATAGGAGTAGCACCGGGCCGACCAAAAAGGCGGGGTTGCCCCGAGAGGTGGCAACATGGAGCCTAGGTCGGCCGTTTCCTTGGTTGGAAGGCATCCCGTAAGTTGGCGGGGGAGGAACCCGATTGAAGGTTTGGTGAACTGGTTTCGGGAATCGTCATCCTCGACTGTGACAAAAGTACCGTCTCGACCGGGGATAGCCGCTATACCACGCTCATTCGTAAGCCGTACCACGAAATTTTGCCGATCTTCTTTCCGCCTCTTGTGAACCTCACAAGCCCGGATGGCTTCTTCCAATGTCATATCTGTTACCGGTGGCGGGGTCCTTCCCGTCACGATTTCTCGGTGAGCTAGACATGTTGGAAATTCGGCCGAGGGAACCGAGGGAACCGAAGAACCGTCTCGACGCCGCCGTTACGGTGATCCCGGCAAGGCGCCGACCCGGAAATCTGAACCACTTTCGCTCGCCGCAGTGGAACGAAAGGAAGGGTTTAGGCTTCGGAAAAGGGTATTTGGCTCAAGGTTTTCGGGCTTGTGCAATGTGCGCTACCGATTAATGTTTACTTAAAGCGCGTTTTCTCGTAGTCCTAATCGGTTGGAAAAGAGCGAGTCTTCTTTTTCGCAACTAATCCTAGAGCTCTAATCAGTGGATCTCGTCACTACGCTTATAAGCCCCTCGTTTCCATTGTAGATCATCTTTCTCAGGACGGACTATCCCGAGCGAGGTCTGATAAGGCAAGCGAGTTCCACCGACAAAGGAAAAAGTGAACTTAAGGCTAGCTGATCACGCAAACTTTCGACGTGTGCGGCGTACGGGCCACGGTCGAGGTCAACGTCCTTAAGTTAAGGCGGGGATCGTGCCAAAATTTGGGCATGACCTCTCCTGACTCGCTTGTGCGAGAGACCTTAGCTTTTTAGCGTTGGCCAAGTTGTGGCTGGCACGATACATACGGCGAGGTTTGGTGACACGGCGTCACATTGAACCTTCGGGTATATTTTTCGGCAGAGCTCCGCGTCAAAGTCAAGGCTGAAAAGCTCAAGACTTTGGGTCGGGAACGACCTTCGGTCTCAAACTCTCGAGCTTGACTCGAAGCGGGGCCCGGCGTGAAAAACATACACTTAGGCTTTATGACACGAGCTAAGCCAAAAACCAACCGGGGTCTTGGACAAAGTGTGACACAAAGAGTGCATGGCTTACACGGGCGAGGATGGGATGTTTGGGACGACCCCGTGCGCCCCCGAAAGGTGTCTGGCAGACCAATCGGAGTGCAACTGATAAGGCCATCCCGGGTTAGGGGTTGTAGTGTGCAGTGTACCGAGGCAGCAAGTGCACGTGAAGTGCGGTGTTCCGAGGCAGCAAGTGCGCGTAGTGTGAGGTCACTAAAATTCCTTTTTCTAAGTAAAACAGAGATTTTTTTCAGAATGTGTCTTAAAGAATTTATGATGCACAGTTCAAAAGACAGCATGAAAATCGAACATGAATGGGGATGCACAAACATGGTAGGATTTTGAAAAGTCGACAATGTAATGCCTTTGAAACAAAAACCGTTCGAGGTTTAAAGTAACACACACACGAAAACGAGGAAGGGTAAACGAAAGTTTGACCCACGGAAGGCTTTTTAGAAAACAACGGTAGTTTTGAAAAAAGTATCTTTTCCCCAGCGGAGTCGCCAACTGAAATTACCCGGGATTTCGCGCGGGCGCGAAACGCGGTTGTCTTTCGCGGGGGGTTGGTGTCTGAGACCTCGCTTCATGGGAAGGAACAAAATGAGGAGTCGCCACGCGGTTTTTGTATTTTGAGCCCAAACGTTGAGAAACGGCTATTGTGAAAAGGTGTCGTTTTTATTGGTAGCAAAAACTTAGGAAAAGGCTTTGAAAACGGGGATCATTTTTATTGGCAGCAAAAACGAGTAAAAAGCTTTTAGTACCAGAGATTGTTAGGTTCGGAGGTCACGTTACGTTTCGGGTAGAGTATTACGAGATCGCCCGAAACGCCTCGCATGACGAGTCTTTCTACCTTTCTCGAAATCGTGTGTGTGTGTGTGTGTCTTTTGAAATGGGGGCTTGAATGACAAGCTTAATCTTGGTTTGAATGACAAACGTTTGATTAGGTGACTTTGTTTGAAAAGACGAGCGTTTGAATGACAAACGTCGGTTTTGAGTTTGAAATGAGCGTTTGCGTGGCAAACGTCGACTTTGAGCCGTGCGAGTCATTGTTAACGATTTTTACGGGAAAAATGCGTATTAAATGATTTTAAGTGTCAAATGGCGGCTTTTAGTTTGAAGATGAGCGTTCGGAGGCCGAACGTCATTTCACGCGTTTTGAAAGAGAGTTCGACGGACGAACTCCGGTTTTGAACCGGGCATTACATTGTTAACGATTTTTATGGAAAAAATGCGTTTTAAATGATATGCGATCAACGAATCGGGTTGCGACTCGGACTTTGAAAAGTAAATACTATCACGATCCAAACGGGTCGGACTTGTAAATGACAGTATTTAAAGCAGTGTCAACGGAATCAAACGATCCGGAATCGTAAATGACGATCGACGAGGCCAATCGGCTCGGAATTGTAAATGACGATCAACGAGGCCAAACGGCTCGGATTTGTAAAGTTGCATGAAAGTAAAGGACGTTCGACGGATCAAACAATCCGGAATTGATAAATGACAATAAAAGTAAACGGAACGGGGTCGGAACGCCGTTTTAACCCGCGATTACTTCTCTTACGGAAAGAGAAGAGGATCGAGGGGCTAAAACGTATCGGACCCCGTTAGACGGAGGCGTCTACATTTTGGTAACGGCGTTCGAAACGGTTATAGCGACTGGCGCGTAAACCGAGATGGAACGGGAGATTTAGAGAGAGGGAGTTATACCTATGGCTAGGGTCGACTCCTTTGGCTCGGGAGGTGTGTAAGGGACACGGAAAGTGATTCGAAAGGTTGTTTCGAAGTAGTAGGGTGCGTATTTGATCGAAATACGAAGGTTTCACGCGAATTGAGACAGAACGGAAGCTCGAAAGGGGTGAAAACTGCTTTGAACCGTGGGGTAGTGAATTTTTGGGAGTAATTTGTTGTTTTTGAAAGCTTTGACAACAACTTCTATTTATAGGTGAAAATTGCAGTAGGAGTCCGGATGGACTTGACTCGAATCCGGGGTTTTGGGTATTTTGAAAATGCTGGGGACTTGCCGGCAATTTCGGGAAAAGTGCACAGGAGTCCTACGGACTAGGCTTGCAAATCAGGGGTATTTTGGTCTTTTCCCTTTGAATTTGATTGAAGGGTGACTAGAGGGAGGTGGCATGGCTGCCACGTGCCCCTCTCGAGTCACCGGCCATGTGGGATTTTGTCCCCGGTCCCGATTTTGTCCGTTTTTAAAATAACAGTCAGGAAATGTCCGAAACGCCCGGAAAGTGCCGGAAAATGCGTTTTTCGGGGGAAAGCCGTGCTTTTACGTGTGATGACACGTGTTAAGTACGGTTCGACGTCGGGATGCACGGGCGATCCCGGACGTCTCGTTGGCACAAAGCAACGGGAGTTTAACGAGTTCCGGTTAACTGGAGCGGGCCAGTTAACGGATTTCGGTTAACTTTCTGACGGATTTGGACGATCCGGATTTGGGTACTTACATCCTCATAAATGATGTTAGGATCGGTCGGCCCTTCCTCGGAATCCGACAATAAAACAGAGAGAGAAAGGAATCACTTTCTTTCTGTGACATATCTAATCATACGGAATAGGATTTCTTTGAAGAGCTATCACGATCATTCACATCCATTTCAGTAGGCAGGAAGGGCGCGGAAGCTAGCCTTTCTAGAATGCAAGCAAGCTAGCTTGCTGACTCTCCGTTGGGCTTGGCAGCAAGGAAGGAGGCAGAAGCTATCAGTGTGATTGATCAGACAAGTACCAAGGCTTTCGGTATACTTCTTTCATTTCCGAATTTGCTTGCGACAAGTCCTAGCATTAGTATGAGTTTGTTGACCGCGTAAGGGTGATCCATCTTGATGACGAATTCCACGATAACAAGAAATAGAAATTAACCGTTCGATGTCTGCTCGTTCTCCCCTCTTCAATTCCCAATGAACAACATGATCTTGACCTATCATTTCTTCAATTTGGTCGATCTGATACTTAGTTAATTCTTTTATCTTTATCTTCCCACTGATACCTAATCGAGAACGAACCTGAATGGCTTTTTTAGGCCCAATTCCATCTATTTTTGTTGAGGCAATTCTTACTTGTTCATCGTCAACTGATCTAGCTCCTGAAATATAAAACATTCTTGATCCTTACTTTGACTAGTCTTCTCATGAATCATAAATGGCTTGTCTCCTCTCTGAAAAAAATCTTCCTCTAGGTAGAACTACTGTGAGCGGTCTAAACTTCGACCCTTCAAAAATGAAGGGGGCCCACCTCACCACTCCCCTTCCCACGGCCAAGACCATCCTGAAGTTTCAGTTCATGCTTTGGCCGTGGCCTCGTCTTAAGACTAAGACTCTTTTTTCTTTTTCAATTGAAATACAAATAAGATCAGGAAGGCCATCATTGGGGAAAACAAGGCAATCGCTTCGGTTAGAGCAAAGCCCAAAATAGCATAACCAAATAATTGTTTCGCTAATGATGGGTTTCTAGCCACGAAATGAATCAAAGAACTAAAAACGTTCCCAATCCCAATGGCGGCTCCTGCTAAGGCAATCGTAGCGGCTCCTGCACCTATTGATTTAGCTCCTTCTAACATCTTTTTTCGAAAAACAAGCAAATCCAGCTTTTTCAAAAACGATTTTCACTTCTAGATTCATTTTCTAGTACTTTGAGAGGAGAATCGTTTTCGACTTCTTTTACTAGAATATTTTCAAAGACCCGTCTAATTCGAAAAAATCCGGGATAATACTTTTTAAGTGATGGGGCTCTTTTCTCAATAACTCCGCTAGGTCCCTTTTGTCATCGTCTGAGATACGGTCACTATTAAATTCAGAGATTGCTATTCTTTTTGAGAAATAGAAAAAATCCGCGTCTTGGAAGTCCTTCAGATATGGCCATTTCTGGACCATAGGTGGAATGGGTGCTCCACGACCTTCCCATTCCATAACTTAACCCCCGAACCCTCAAAAATCTTTAAATTATCAAAAAGGTTTTTCTTATTATTTTTCTAAATAAATAATAAGTGACGACTCTGTGTTCATCAAAAAATCACATCGCTACACGTGGCAGTTAGGACACACTCTCCCCAAAATTTCTTCGGCAACCCTGCCTCGAAACGTAAAGCCCTTACTATTTCTAAGATGTGTATGTGCTTTCGTTCCACGACTCCATTCTGTTGTGGGGTGTCAGTGCATGACTTTTCAAGTATCATTCCATTCTCAATATAGTAATTTGTAATTTCATTGGACTGAAATTCAGGGCCATTATCGTTTCGTACACATTTAACTTTCTTTCCGAACTGGGTGTGAATCATGTTACAAAACATGGTGAGAAATTTATAAGACTCAGACTTATATTTCATATGGAATACCCACACACCCCAACTGAAATCACCGACAACCGATAAAAAATAATATGCCCCTGAGAATGAAGGTGTTTTATATGCCCCCCCAAATATCACAATGAATCATATCAAAACAAGCACGAGATCGAATATTAATTTTTGGGAAAGGAAGCCTCGTTAAATTACCTCTTAAACAAGAGTCACAATGTTTGTTTTCTTTTGTTCTACTAGCAACAATATAATCAAAATAACTAGAATGTAAACATGATGCATGACCTAGTCTTCGGTGCCAAGTACTTGAATCTACAACTGCAGTGTATGCCATACCTCCATGTCTCTGACTCCATGTAGTATAGACCATTATGTCTCCTACCCATCCCAATCAGAGTCCTTGAAGCTAAGTCATGCAACACACAAAAATCCGAAAGAAATATTAAGGCACAATTTAAGTCTTTCGTAAGCTTGATAACCGAAAGTAAATTGAAATTTAAATCCGGAATATTTAACACTTGGTTAATTGTTAACCCATTCGGCAGATTAAAACCTCCCATTCCCCTCACGGGAATGGTGCTCCGTTAGGTATATAGATCGACATCATGTCATCAGGTTGTCATTGATCATGTAAGATTTTAGCATCATATGTTATGTGCTCGCTTGCTCCTGAGTCAATTATCCAAGATAAATTATTATGTATCTTACCCGCCATGTTTGCTGTCGGAGGACTTGTTTCCTCACCATCAACCTTGTTGAAGTATTCGAACAATTTTGTATAGTTGGTTGCCGAGATGTCTGGTATAGGGCTTTCCTCTCCTGCAGCTAAGTTGGCAGCCTTTGGTGGACCCTTATCTTTGTTGCGTCCATCTCCTGCCTTCTTCCTACCAGGTGGATACCTAATAATCTCGTAACAGATTTCAACCGTGTGGTAAAATATCCCACAATGAGTAAACTTTGGTTTCTCCCGCAGTCCATCTTTGTTCGGCCTTTGCATCCAATGCGTATGAAAAGTTGTTGCTTCAATGGTAGCCTTCACCGCAGTCTTTATCTGCCTTTGCCTCTCATATTGGGACACCAAATGGTATGCGACCCCCAATGATACAGTCAGTTTGGTGCAGAGAAATTGCGTTTTCATTGTTCCAAAACTCTCGTCCGAACCCATCAGAAATTCAAATAATTGTTCCTTCTCCTTCATCTCCACCTATTGTTTGGGCACATCACAAGTGCAACCACTACATTTGCATCTTGTGATAGGAGATATTGATTGAATCTCGTCCCATAATCCCTTTAACTTGGTGTAGTAAGAAGATACGGAAAGGTTTTCTTGTTGAGTGAGGGTTATCTCTCTCTTTAACTCATATGCCCTTAGTGCACTTTGCGCTCCAAAACGCTCACTTAGGTCTTCCCACACATCTTGTGCAAACGTGGCATGTTTGACACTGTTTCGAATGCCCTTTTCCATGGAGCTGTGCAGCCATCCTTTCACCATTCTGTTGCATCTACGCCTCAACCCTATTTCGGCAGCATCTCCTTCAGGAAATGGGATCATTCCGTCTCCGAACCCAAACTTGTTCTTTGTGAATAAGGCGTTGCTCATCTCATCGACCCAATCTGCATAGTTCCCATCATGTAGGAGATCGCTCACGAACACCGTGTTTGGACTGTTAGAGATTGCAATGAAAAACAGTGACATTACGTCTACCTTTGCTCCCCCTGCGGCATTGCCATCGCTCTTGCCGCCATCCGTGGAGGCCATGGTGTTTGTACGTCAACCGAAAAAAACGCGAAAGCTTTAGGCTGGTAATACTAGCTCTGATACCATGAAAACTATGGAATGATAGATATGGAGAAAATTATGTTCCATTCATAATAATGATACAATGAGGGAGGCCGCTCCTATATACATCTCGGTCACACTATTTACGGCTAAATATTAGGGTTTCCTACTATGGATTCTAAATAAAAGGAAATGTGATAAGTACAAAAGTTGTAAAGATATACGCAATCAATAACATATCTAACGATGCTTTACATGAACATTGAATAATGTTAATATTTATATATTCATAATTTGTATCAAGATTTTGTGACATTTTTGCTTCATAATATTATTCTAAGTGAAATATAATTACGAACATGTCTAGTGAAAATTGAGGCCTAAAACAAGTTACTTGTTTGGTACCCTTGTATTTTTAATTTCGTTCCAACAAACACACTAAGCAATGATTTATATTTTTCGGTGTGTAACTGCAATTGATCCAAATAGATATTGTAGTACAATTTTGAAACTCAATGAATATTGTAGTAAAAATTTGTGAAATTGCAAATGATTGAACAAAACATTGAAAGAAAATGGCTTAAGAAGAATAAGTAAAATTCAAATGAAAATTGCAGCAAAATTTTAGTGACAATTTAAAGGGTAAGATGAAATATTGCAAGAAGAATGGAAAGAAAAATAAATGTGAACGACCTAGTATCATATATATATATATATATATATATATATATATATATATATAGGGTCACGCTCCAATGAGAACCTTTTAAAATGAGAATCGTGAGAACCACTTGTATACACTAGTATACAGTAGATATTTAGCTATTGTATACATATACAATAGACTGTGTACATATACAGTAGATACTTAGCTACTGTATACGTGTGGTTATACACTTGTATACAGTAGATACTTAACTACTGTATACATATACAGTAGACAGTATATGTATACAGTAGCTAAGTATCTACTGTAAACAAGTGTATACAAGTGGTTCTCACGATTCTCATTTTGTTATGATTCTCATTTGAGCACCTACATATATATATATATATATATATATATATATATATATATATATATATATATATATATATATATATATATATTATTGGTTATGATACATGTGAATATAATTACTATCTTTTGTGTGATTTATAAATATCTATCTCTTAATTATTATCAAAAATTTCACCAAATAAAAATTGTAATATTCACGTGACTCCACTCATCACAATTGTATAAAAGTTACTTAATAAAGACAGAGATATTCATTTACATAGATATTTTTGAATGACACATGAAATAGAAATACTCACCAAAGGCCAAGTGTTGGGAGAAATTGTTGTTTTAATAGAAAATTCACATGCTTCAATTAGAAAAAAAAAAAAAAAGACAATTCTTGCTCTCAATTTACAATACTAAGGCTGTAATTTTGCCAAATTTTCCACTTTTTCTTATTATTAGGTTACAATACCTTCATCTTGTCCCGAAAAATAAGTCTCACTTTTATTCTAACGGTAAACGCAATCAAATATTGACTACAATTTTACGAAAACATAATTATCTCAATTTAGTTCTAAAACTTGTTATTGATTCACCATTATTAATACTAACAATCACAATTTTTCGAATTTCATAGAGATAATAAGATTTTCTTAAAATTATAATCAAACTTCGATTGAGTTAGAAATAAAAATTAAAATGAAATAATCTTTCCAAAACTTAAAAAGTATTTAGTTTATCAGAAGTTGGTCCAACATATATCAGATCTGATAGTCCCCTCATTAACATGATTTTTTGTTCAATTTATGTATTTGAATTATCGTGATCATTAAGGAAAAAAAAAAAACCCTTCCAAGAAATAAAATAAAAATACTGCATAACCATAGGATTAGGGAGGAGATTTACGCATCATTTATGTGTGTCACATTGCATGTCATTAGCGATTCAACAATTATACATCATTCGTGAGATCATGATGATGTGAGCCCTAATAACTCATCAATGTTGGTTCAATCGCGCTAAACAATATAATACACAAAATGATATAGAAGATTTGGTCTCATCAAATAAGTGGATTGTCAAGGATTTCAGGCCGGTGATATCCACGATCATCTCTCTCCATTCGAAGAGAGAGAGAGAGAGAGAGAGAGAGAGAGAACAATGGAATATCTCTTATATATATATGCTTCACACATAACTACATAATTTGATTTATCATATACAAGGAAATTGAAATTAAACTTCATATCCATAAGCATATCCTTTAAAATGTGTATGTTTATGCATTGAGTTATAACTATAAGACATACACAAAAATTTACCGCGACAAGATATTCAGCAAAGAGGCTCTAGTTCGAATCAAACATCTAAATATGTACTCCAATCCTTTATCCAAGCCTTCAATTTCGACGTCGATTTCCTCCAACCTCATTTTTGCTTCATCACATGAACCATTCTTGCATAAATTGAGCAATGCTGCATCTAGACTTTCCAACTCATTCATAGGAACCCCTAATTCTTGATCTTGATCACTCACCTTTGCAATCAATTTTGAAACCAATGACCATCTATTTGGTTTCGTCTTTGAAATTGAAACCGATGAAGAGAAGAAAAGCAACATGGATTCGAAGATTGAGGAAGTCATTACACTGACTTCCACAAGTACTCGAATTACTGCTATAACGTGATGATTAAGATCCGTTATGGGAGGGCGAGTACTGCAGCTTGTGTGATCTGCTTGCTTCAAATCCGCAACCAATTTCTTAGCATCCTTCTTGATTTTGTTTCTAAAGGAAATGTAATCGGCTACTCTCTCTTCTGCGCTTGAATCTCCATTTCTCCTTCGTAAAGCACATTGAAGATCTCTAACGTGTTCTTTTATTTGTGACATCATATCTCTCGAGAGAATACAAATATCCAAGAATCTAACTGATCCATCCACTAATTCATTGACCCACTTCTCATTTTGATGGTGGGAGAGTGCTTGTTGAGTCAACGGCAAATTTAGAAGCTCTTCCACACATTTGTATAACATTGTCAGCCCGGTTAGGCCGTCACAAATGCTCTTTTCTAAAGATAAAGACGACGCCTCCCATGTCTTGAGCCTGTTGAGCTCTTGTTCTATTCTAGTGGTGCTAGGATGTGATCTACAAGGCAAACTTATTGATCTAATTTGGTACCTAGAGGTAAGGGGTTTTGAAGAAATAGCCATTTGTGCTCTTATTTGAGTACTAGCTAGGCTTAGGCTCAAGAAATGATTGTGATTTTTGATGTATAGTTTATACAAAGCAACTTTGCTTTATATACTGCAAAAGGGGTATGTTGGGAACAATAAAAGGGGGTTGATGGTTTTTTTCTCCCTCTTTCTATTATATACTCCCTCCGTCCCACGTAAGTGTGAATTTATTTTCATTTTGGTCCGTTCCACATCAGTGTGGATCAGTGTGGACTGTCAAAAATGGAAACAAATATTCACTATTACATCCACTCATTTTCTCTCCTACTTCACTTTTACACTCACAACATTCTATCTCCTAACTATTCATCCCACTCATTCTCACTCCTATTTAAGTTTCCATACTCACAAACATCTCCTCCACCTATTTCTCTCTCCTACTTTTTCTTAATTTCCATACCCAAAAAGTAAGTCCACAGTTACGTGGGGCGGAGGGAGTATATACTAGTACATGCCCGTGTCCAAGGATACGGTATTGTTTTGTTTTTTTTTTTTTTTTTTCTTTTTTTTTTTTAATTTTAAAAAAAAAATTTAAGGGCAAAATGGGAAAGGGACAACTTAGTTAGGGCAAAATGGGAAATTTGACCGTTGGAACTATTCATAGTACTGTTCATGCTGAGTTGGCATGTTCCCATTTATACTATAGATACTAGAGCAAGCCCGTGTTCAAGGACACGTGTTTTTTTTTTAATTAATTTTTTTTTTTTAATTTAAAAAAAAAATTAAAGGGCAAAATGGGAAAGAGACAACTTAGTGAGGGCAAAATGGAAAATTTGGCACTTGATACTGTTCATAGTACTGTAGCAAGGAGGGTTCCCATTTATAATATATATATATATATATATATATATATATATATATATATATATATATATATATATATATATATATATATATATATATATATATATATATATATATATATATATATATATACTTTTTTATTATCACTATTTTTATTTTAATTTTAATTTTTTTCACTTATTTCTTCTTTTATCTTTTTTTTCTTACACGATAACATATAATGATTCATGTTAGCCGATTCCAAATTATTTTTGAATTAAGACTTTATTGTTTTTATTGTTGTTGTTAACTTGAATCAACTTTGAACAGTAGTTTAGATTAGTTTTAATTTTCCTATTGAAAATCTAAAATTTGTTATTAATAGTATTTATGATAGTGTATTGATAACAAGTTTTAAATTTTGATTAAGATTGTTAAAACTAATCTAAATTATTATTCAAAAGTTGATTCAAGTTAGTAAATATAGAAAAGTGAAACTAACTTTAGGGAGGAACATAAAAAGTAACTGATTGCAATTGTTTGAGCACATATGGCAAGGTGGCTTTGCTTTGAGTTAAAATTATAGAGGAAAGTAACTTTTTTGTTTCTAAATTAGTTTAAGTTTTACTTTTTCGTAATTTAATTATTATTTTTTATCTTTTCATTCTTAACTTAT
This sequence comes from Adenophora triphylla var. japonica, assembly GCA_022495995.1. Taxonomy (NCBI): domain Eukaryota; kingdom Viridiplantae; phylum Streptophyta; class Magnoliopsida; order Asterales; family Campanulaceae; genus Adenophora; species Adenophora triphylla. Next base: position 22,042 of record JAFEMH010007784.1, read on the forward strand.
TATTTTTTGAATTATGTCATCTTTTCGTTAATGAAACATCCATTATTCTGTTAAATATGCTGATGTGGATCGCTGACTCATGATTTTTTGCTTATATGGCAATGTAATTGAATATTTGGCATACATTAGGTGATTAAGTGGATCTATAATGGTTAAAATGTTGAACTTCAAACTATCAAACCTATATGAAAGGTCCTGTTTGCTTTAATCAGTTTAAAAGGTTAGGCAGTTAAGCTTTGACAAATGAGGTGAAATCTTAGCTGTCAGATATTAACTGGTTTTAAAGACAAGTGTTAAATGTGCAGCGGAATAATAAGTGTTGAAATAATGTAAAGACAAGTGAATAGTGTATGTGTGTGTAGATGTGTGTGTGTGATGTGTGATAATACCAATTGAACACAAGAAATTTTAAGGTGGTTCAGAGTTCACTCCTCCTACGTCCACCCTCACTGTCAACCTTGACAAGTGAGATCAATCCACTTAAATCTAGTTCCCTTTAAGATTTACAAAGGATTGTCTAGGCAAGTTCATTGAACTTCCTCTTCCTAATAAGTACAGTCTATTAGGGATTTTGCTTGTTACGAAGCAAATTACAATACCACTTAAAGTCAGTCTTGAGTGGTTTACAACTTTAGTTTATACACCTGAATTCAGTTACAAGTGTCTCAGATTGCTTAGGATGTTGGTTGCAGGGGTTGCAGGTGTGGAAGGTTGAAGAAGAGGATGTAAAGATTGTGTAGGTTGGGGGTATTTTCTTCAGTCTTGAGGGTTTCCTTTTATATGCTGGAATATAGCCGTTGGAGGAGACAAATGAGTAAATGCAAATGGGTGGAATAGTGTTTGCATTCAAAGCCTTGATGACTGGATAATAACAGGCTGTAATTCTGCAACCATTTTATGTAATCTTCATGGAGATGAGCTGGCAACATCTGTGTGGAGAGATTGGGCAAGGCACATCTTGATCATCACAGGAATACTTCATTGCTGCTGATGTTGAAAATCATAGCTGTCAGAGGTTTGAGACCTTTGCTGTTTGAAAATCTTAGTTGTCAGGCTAAGTCTTTAGTGTTTGAAGGTTTAGGAGATAGGGATTAGTGTTTGATGATTATGTAATGATCCTTTGTCCATAAATACAATGATTTATGTGATTTATCTTGGTGTTTGTTCATTACATCATTGCTGTCCAGTTGATATGAAGGTTGTGCAGAAGAGACATAGATGTCCAATATCCAAAGTTATCTTGGCTGTCAGATAACATTTGAATAGGATATATTTCTTTGTCAAAACCCTGTATAACTATGTGGTTTACATAGTTAGGTCCTAACACTATACAATATATCCTCTAATCTAAAGGGTTCAAAATTATTACAAAACCCTATTTTAATAAACTAAATTAAATACCTTATCAATCCAGTCACATTTCTCTCTCTTTCTTCATCCCTCTACCCCTTCTCATCTCCTCTTCTTCAATTACATAAAACAAACCCCACCCCACGACACCACACTGTCATCTCTTCTCGCTTCCTATCTCACATCTTCTCTTTTTCATCTTAATCCAAGAAAGCCCCAAATGTAACCCTAGAATTCGAAAACGACAAATCTAACCTAATCCCTAATCAAGTTCATCAATATCTCCCCACTTCATCTCTCTCGTTCTCTCTGTATTACATCACTGCCGCCACCGAGACGAATCCATCCCAACCGTCTGCCATCGAAGGTTGTCCTTCCCTCCTCATGTCATTTCCCTCCTCACCCTTTCTTAGTCATCTCCCTCCTCATCCCTACCCTACCTCCTTAATCATCATCCTCATCGCCGACTCTAGATCCAGATCTAGTTCCAGTTCATGATTGAGCTTTGGTTACATAATTTTTTGTTTTTCAAAAATCTCTCTAATTTTTTCTTTTTCTTGTTTGATTACTTCATAATTATCTTGGTTATAGAATCGCAGCGATATGAAACCCATATGATCAAATGCTTGGATAAAAATTATGTACAATCTAGAGTAATGGGTTGTGGTTGTGGTGGTTCTGGCCAGTGGTCGGATGGTGGTGAGACGGTAGAGGATGGTGGTTGCAAATGTTTGTTAATGAATAACGGTAGTGGATGGTGGTGAAAAATGTTTGTTAATAAATAACTAGGAAGGTTTAATTTTTTGGTGTCGTTTTATGAAGGTGGTGCTGGCCGGTGGTAGTGGCGGTGGCGGTGAGGTATGGTGGCTTGTGAGTGTTACATGGTTGGTGAGAGAAGGTATCTTTAATAAATTTACTCAAAATTTACACTTTCCTCCCCTTATTTAATTGAAACTTTCATACCACAGTTTTAATTTCTTAGCCAACTTCATATATGATAAAAGGTTAAAACTTAGTGACAACTCAGATGGGGTTAACGGAATTTTGGACGGTACAGAAGAATAATAATTCAAAAAACGATATGTTAAGGACGAAAAAGTAAAAATAATTGGTTTAATAATGAAAAGGTAAAACTTAAACTAGTTTAGAAACGAAAAAGATACTTTTCTCTCGACTACATATGTGGGGAACATAATTCGATCAATTTTAGGAATACATAAGAAAAGAAAGTTATAAAATGTTGTTAATAAAATGAGTTGGCTATATTTTATTGTTTTTATCTATAGTTGGCCCATTATAATTTATTTAAAAATATCAATAAAATCATACATTTAGGGTTTTGTTTATAAATTTTGTAACTGTTTTATACCCCTAATATTATTTGAATTCTAATAACTTAATTTCCCTTTACTTTAATGAACCAATAGTTATGGGAAAGGATATGAGGTGTCTTTTAAATTTATTGGTCATCTAACATATAATCTTCTAGTATTTTCTCCATTATTGCCATGTTATCCTTTGTTTGCTTGTTTGTTTTGAAGTCCACACACACATCTATTTACGTGGCTACCAAATCGCTTGGTCCACGTATTAGCTTCTGGACACATGTCATTATTTGATTTAATGATTGGGTAATACTAAAATATTTAAATTAACTAGTGTACTACTCTCTCTTTTCTAAAATAAATGTTCAAATTTAAAATAAACAAATCTGGTAAAAAAAAAACTGTCCCTCAAAGATTCTTTTACCAAAAAACAATTTTGCTCATATATTTTATTATTGTATAACTAAATGTTTAAAATGTAAATAAAATATTTATTTTTTTCATTGAAATATATTTAAGCACAGGTTTTTGGAGCGTCCGTCAAACTGAAATTTAAACATTTATTTGATGACGGCGAAGATTTAATTTAAAGTACATACAATTATCTTATTTAATGGAGGTGCATAGACTATGCACACATAAACTGACCATATCTTCCTGTTAAGACTTAATCGTGACAGCTATGTATATCAATCCATATTAATTAATTTTATCTGTTTCGAAATAAATATTACAGTTAACTTAATTTATTAACGCTTTTAAGTAGGATGTTTAATGTATATTTACATTGAATATTTAATGGTAAAACTGTCCAACAACTAATTTTTTAGTTTTTTTTTTTTCTTAATTTTTAACAATCTAATATCAATTCTATCGAGTATTAGGTATTGAACCCAAAACATAAAATTTAAACCTGCTCAATATATTTATATATCGCTCGAACGCGAGTACTTGTTGAAGCACATGAGTATCAATAGTTTGTAAACCTCAAAGGAGACAGGCCGCTCGTGCACACATAAATTAACCATTTTCTTCTTTCACTATTTTTTTTTTTTTTGAGTTTTTAATTAAATTATTGTACTTGTTAATAATAGATGTATACTTTCTTTTTCCCATAGCAAAATTACAAATTTTTTTATGCGTTTCAAAATAAATATTTGAACGGAATATAATTTCCCCCTAATTAAATATCCCTAAAGATAAGGAAAACAATTATCCTAATCCAATAGGAATTTATTCTCACTCAAGAAGTCTTATTTGGAGCAGACTCCTAGCGGGCTAAAGAACCTAAATTAGATGAAGATTCACTCTCCTAATACAAATCAACTATGAACTCCTATTCTTGGAGGACTCATCACTTGGAAGCTATAAATAAGGGTCAAATCCCTCACACAAAAGGTAGATAAAAACACCCTCTCAATACTATAATACGCCTTCCCTCCCGGTTTATATCATCTCCATATACAGATGCTTATTCTCACGCCGGAGGGTTTGCGCGAGGTAACTCTCGCGCCCTAACGGTGTTTGTTTTGCAGATCCGTTCGTCGTTCGTCCAGGAATCCAACGCCGCGTTCCCGACTGATCAGGTATCCCCGGTACCTCTCATTTTTTGCTGCATCAGTTTGGTTCCATTGCCGAGAACGAAGTGGAAGACATTCGAAGGACGGACGGACGAATTCTAAAGCTAATGATAGCAAGAGGGGAAGTAACGCTAATCTCTCTCATTCCTCAATCTCGATTTCACTCACGATCAATCGGTCTTTCATTCAAAGACCAACCAAAGCAATCAAGCAATCTCTTAATTACAATTTCTGTTTAATCAGATTAAAGATTTCTGTTTTGTAGAATTTCACAAACACAGAGTCAATTCCAACGTGCTTTCAGCAAATAAATTCAACTCCGATTCCAGCGGCGGAGATATGAAGATGCATAGAGGCAAGGGTTTCTTCCGGAACGACTGAACAATGGATCCCTACTCCTCCTCATCGACAGCGATGGCGCAACAAAAATGGGAGCTCGTGAACAATATTGTGACAATGGAGACGCCACAGTCGTCGGAATCCAACGCTATCTTCTTCTACGATGAAGCAGCTCAGGCCAAATTCCAACAGGAGAAGCCATGGGCGAGCGACCCACACTACTTCAAACGGGTCAAAGTATCAGCCCTAGCCCTTCTCAAAGATGGTCGCCCATGCGCGATCTGGCGGTGCGATTGAGATTATGAGCCAGTATCCGAGTACCAAACCATCCCTCTTAACAAGATTGAAGACTTTGGCGTGCACAGAAAATACAAAATATAGATCGGAGAAAAGACTACCGGCCCTACTCAGTCCAGCACACCCGATGGAGCTTTATGACAACAGGTGGTTCTGATCGCCGGCTGTTCCTCCGGCGGCATCGGCCCACATGCCTAGCCTAGTGGCTTTCGCCGTCGAAAATTGTCTCGTAGTTGCACGCACGCTCACTCTCTTCGTGGCCGACCTCCAAAACGATGACCGCTTCTTTCTACATGAACTCGACGTCCGTTCCGTCGAGTGTTCAATTGGTTCTCACCAATGTTCTTGAACGGTTCGGTCGGATCGACATCCGTTAAAAATGTTGGGGTTCGGTGTGTTGGCCTCCCTTGTAAATCCCTCTTTCTTGATTCAATCGGAGACATTTAACACCAATGTCTATGGTACAATGAGATTGGCCCAAGCAGTAGTTCCTCATATGGCATCTAGAAAGAAAGGAAAGATTGTAAACTTTGGGAGCATAAGCGTTTTAGGACTGGACCGTAATGGTCGGGAGCTTACACGCCTCACAAAGGCCGCTTTCCATTCCCTCACCGATACCTTGAGGCTACGTTGATCTCCCTTTCTCTTTCTTTCTCTCTCTCTCTTTATATCTCGTGTTTATATATATATATATATATATATGTATTTTCATTTTATTTTTGTTTGGGCTAATCATGGATAAAGGATCTCGCTAATTCACCGCCTAATATAGCCGTTGGATGATACAAATGTGTGTGGAATTCCGTTGGCCTCAATCGCCCTCCCGATCTTAGCTTTAATCCCGAAAACACTTTTGCTTGGTAGCTCAACCGCGTTGGTACGGTCCACATCAACTCCAAATTACGAAGATCTCCCCGCAATAAAATTCTCCAAAGATTGGATCGGTTGCCCGTCTTGTGATTGATTCAACTAGATAATCATCAAACATTATCGATCTATCAAATTTCCGACCGAGGAGCACAGGAGTTGCTATCACATTCGATCGGATCGATTGTTGATTCATATTACGAATTATCATGGAGTTGAACCGGTATCATTCTGCTCGAAGTTCGTGTTTCTTCCTCTCTTGCTTCTGGCGGCTCTCTCATCAACCTCCAGCCGTTTCTCTTCTTTGAAACCAAAAATATTTGAGAGAATCGGCGAGATTTCGGCCGACTATGGAGCACAAAAGTAAAGTTCTGGAAAGATGCACGCTTGTGGACATGATGCCTATGTTACGATGCTTCTTGGTGCAGCAAAGTTGCTTCAAGATCGCCGTGATGATATACAGGGTACTGTTGTTCTGGTTTCCCAACCAGCCGAAGAGGGAGGTGGTGGAGCAAAGAAAATGTTAGATTATGGCATACTAAAGAATGTTGGTGCCATTTTCGGGCTACACGTCTCCCTCATACTCCAATTGGCACTTGTTTCGACGGTGGCCCACTTTATGGGCCGGTAATGGTTTCTTTGAGGCGTAATACATGGAAAAGGTGGCCATGCGCCCATTCCACAAAGATACAAGAGATCCAATTATTACTGCTTCTAGTGTTGTTGTTAGTTTACAGCATCTTATTTCACGCGAAGTTGATCCCTTGGAGTCGCAGGTTGTGACTGTTGCAACATTTCAAGGTGGTGGTGCCTTCAATGTTATCCCCGACTCCAACCACGATCTGACGATTACTGCCTCTAAGCACAACAGTGACGAGCACAAACAGAACCAAGCAACAGTCAAAATAACTTTACTCGAGCATCGAGCAGCGAACAGCAACCTACAAGTTGTAAACCAAGGTGCAATCACAACAAGTGCTACGAGTTCAAAAGGGCGCTATCCCCGTTCATTACCCATACACGGGAATGAATGACACAAAGCAAGACATCCCATATACGGGGTTGAGCTCGACCACAACAAAGCAAGACATCCCATATACGGGGTTGAGCTCGACGCCAACATCGAAGCGACATTGCCACGTGACGCCTATTCGTATTTCTCGGGGGCCAGCTATGACTAGAAGATAAGGAGAGCTGCAGGACGTTGACGAACTAATTCAGATGGAGATACCAGGACAAGCCGTGATACGGTCCGTCCGTCCCAGTGAAGCCCTCTTCTCGTCCGGCCATACCACGACTTGAGACAAGGAGAGAGCTGTAGGACGTTGACGAACTAATCTCGAGATGGAGATACCAGGACGTTCGTGATACGGTTCGCCCAGTCCCAGATTTAGCCCCTCTTCTCGTCGCCGGCCATACACGACTTGAGACAAGAGAGCTGTAGGACGTTGACGAACTAATTCGAGATGGAGATACCGGCACGTTCGTGATACGCTTCTGTCCCAGTCCCCGTATTTAGCCCCTCTTCTCGTCGGCCGGCCATACCCTGACTTGAGATAAGGAGAGCTGTAGGACGTTGACGAACTAATTCAGATGGAGATACCAGACGTTCGTGATACAGTTCTGTCCGTCCCAGATTTAGCCCCTCTTCTCGTCAGCGGCCATACCCTGACTTGAGACAAGGAGAGCTGCGGGGACGTCGACGAACTAATTCAGATGGAGATACCGGGCACGTTCGTGATACGGTTCCGTCCGTCCCGCATTTAGCCTCTCTTCTCGCTCGGCCGGCCATACCACGACTTGAGATAAGGAGAGGCTGTAGGACGTTGACGAACTAATTCGAGATGGAGATACCGTGACGTTCGTGATACGGTTACCCGTCCCTGCATTTAGCCCCTCTTCTCGTCCGGCCATACCACGACTTGAGACAAGGAGAGGCCGTAGGACGTTGACGAACTAATTCAGATGGAGATACCGGACGTTCGTGATACGGTTACGTCCGTCCCCAGTTAGCCCCTCTTCTCGTCAGCGACCATACCCTGACTTGAGACAAGGAGAGCTGCAGGACGTAGACGAACTAGTGGAAATGAGTCAATGAAATTCAAATTCACTTCTTCAAACGTGCAAGGCCACTATCAACTACTGACACCAACGCTGGAAGACGAGGATCTCATCTCCTACTCTTGCCTTACGTCTTGACGAGGGTCCGCCTCGACTCAATGACTATAGGCTCTTCACAGCCAAGACTGAGGATCTCTCCTCACTCGGCTGCGCTTACCTTACATCCTGACGAGGGTTCGCCTCGATTCAAGGATTACAAGGTTCAAACAATCAACCTTACATCCTAACGAGGGTCCGCCTCGATTCAAGGATTACAAGGTTCCAACCATCAAACCTTACATCCTGACGAGGGTCCACCTCGATTCAAGGATTACAAGGTTCCAACCATCAAACCTTACATCCTGACGAGGGTCCGCCTCGATTCAAGGATTACAAGGTTCCAACCATCAAACCTTACATCCTGACGAGGGTCCGCCTCGATTCAAGGATTACAAGGTTCAAACAGTCAAGACCAAGGAGTCTCCTCGGCATCTACCTCATCATTTCATCTTGAACCAACGGACAACTGAAACGACACTTGTTACTTGACGCCTGTTCATATTCTTATAAACTGAGATAGAGCTTACTTCCTCCTCGTCATCGACATGGCCGAGCTAGGAAGTCGGGGGCCACTGAACGGAATATAATTTCCCCCTAATTAAATATCCCTAAAGATAAGGAAAACAATTATCCTAATCCAATAGGGATTTATTCTCACTCAAGAAGTCTTATTTGGAGCAGACTCCTAGCGGGCTAAGGAACCTAAATTAGATGAAGATTCACTCTCCTAATACAAATCAACTATGAACTCCTATTCTTGGAGGACTCATCACTTGGAAGCTATAAATAAGGGTCAAATCCCTCACACAAAAGGTAGATAAAAACACCCTCTCAATACTATAATACGCCTTCCCTCCCGGTTTATATCATCTCCATATACAGATGCTTATTCTCACGCCGGAGGGTTTGCGCGGGGGTAACTCCCCGCGCCCTAACGGTGTTTGTTTTGCAGATCCGTTCGTCGTTCGTCCAGGAATCCAACGCCGCGTTCCCGACTGATCAGGTATCCCCGGTACCTCTCATTTTTTGCTGCATCAATATTATTATTTATTCAAATTTTAATAAAATCTGCTTTGTTTCACGTACAATAATTCTCTAGCTCACTTTCTCTTTTCTACTTTATTATTTTTTTTTTGTGCATTTAATTTTAATAACGATTGATATCTCTACCATATTTCAAACGTTTGATATCTCCTCTTGAGAAAATTTTGGGGGAAACTAGTTTCCCCAAATATTATAAAAAGTCTTACTTTTTATTTTTAAAAAAAAATTGTATGTGCCTTTATTTCGATTTTTAAAACAAGACTTTTTATAATGTTAGGGAGAAACTAGTTTCCCCCAAAACCTACTCATCTCTCTTTTATCTCATTATCTACCAATAAAGCCACTACACATGGTTTGACATTTTTCGGTAAGGTTCATCCATCCAAAAATAAGTGAAGTAGTTATTACAAAAAAAAAAAAAATAATAAAAAATTGCAGCATTTTAAAAAGTATTGAAAACAAAAAAAAATTGAAAAAGTTATTTTTGATATATAGGAGTATTCGATATTTTTAGAAGTGTTGAGAAAAAAAGTATCGGTAATACTTTCTGACATTTTTAGAAGTATTGCAAATTTCTGATAGTTTTCAAAAATTGGCACCCTTTTAAGGGTCGTATTTTAAATAAAAGTAAAAATTTACTTACCTAGATTTGAACCCAATACCTTGTGTATATGTAACAAATCTTTTATCACTAGTAAAAAAATATTAATAAAAATACTTAGTCACAAATATTCATTATAATACATAATCTTATATTAATACATTTTTAGTATGATTTAAGTTGTATAAATCTAATAGAATTAGAAAGTTAATGATAAGTTGCATGAAAAATATTATCTATTTTTAAAATGGCTTAAGTTTTCTAAAATAATCCTCTTTTTATTAGCGACACTTAATAAAAATGTCAAAAATTAGGCACACTTAAGAAAAAGTGCCGAAAAATAGTGACACTTATTAAAAGTACAGAAAATTTAGCAACACTTATTAAAAAATTTGTATAGCATTTGAAATTAATGTATTTTAAAATTTCCCTTCGATAAAATTAGGAAAAATTACTAGTAGTATTTACTCAAGAGTATTAAGTGGAGCTCATTAAGAATAGCATTTAAAATGATTTTTTTTAATAGTCAAATAAAACTATTAATAAAGGGATAGTATAGACTATATGCACATGAAATTCTAATTTTAAGTATTTAATTGGATGTGATTTTATATGTGACTTTTTGTGCCATTAATATTCATCAAGTTGAATTATATTTCATACAAAAACTCTATACCCACTTTTCTTTCGTAAAATCTGGGGAGAAACGCGTTTCTCCATAACTTATGGAGAAACGCGTCCCGACTTGTCGCGCGACAATGCAGGCCAAGGCTTCTGGATATCCAGAAGCTTTGGGATGGATATCCAGAAGCTTGGCCTTTGCCCCAAACTTTTTTTCTGGATATCCGTTCCAAAGCTTCTGGATATCCAGAAGCTTGGCCTTTGCCCCAAACTTTTTTTCTGGATATCCGTTCCAAAGCTTCTGGATATCCAGAAGCTTTGGGATGGATATCCAGAAGCTTGGCCTTTGCCCCAAATCTTTTTTTCTGGATATCCGTTCCAAAGCTTCTGGATATCCAGAAGCTTTGGGATGGATATTCAGAACTCGTTTTTTCATAACTTATGGAGAAACGCGTTTCTCCATAGACCGACTCCTTTTCTTTTTCCTAATTTACTTTTTATAACCATAACATTTGTAAAATCAAACTAAAAATCTTATTGTAAAACGGAGTGAGTAACATTTATTTTAGTAAACACTAATGGAGTATGAAAAAGGTAACAAAAGCAATCTATTCCCTTCGTTTCGTATAAAATTTTACTTTTGTCATTTTGGGTGTTACGTATAATATTTCACTTTTCTATAATGATAATGAATTTTTACTATTCCTCCCCCCTCATTCTCTCTCCTAATTTACTTTTATACTTATAATTTCAATCAACTTACTATTATTTAACCGAATTTCTCTGTCTTATCTTACTTTTTATATTCACAATACTTATAATAGCCAAAAACTTATAAAAAACGCGTTTTTTGTTAACTTAACAAAAAACGTGTTTTTAAAAAGGGCGGCTCATTCTCTCTCTCACTTTCTCTCACTAAACGCAAACACATTCTCCTCTCTCTCTATACGCAGCAGGAACCAGAAACTCCAAGTTTCTTCACCATTGTTGCCGCCCCAAATCATCTCCTTCCAACCTCAGTCTTCTTCTCCGGCCAAGCCTACCCTCAACCTACACACCGGCGACCACCAAGCTCTCCCTTCTAAACCGAAACAACAACAACTGCAATAACAGGGAGCTCTCCCTGAATCATCTTGGGGCTCCAACGACAACAATGGCGTCTTCACCGCCCCTCCCTCGCTAAACCTATTCGCCGGCGGTCTCCCTTGCCTTCACCTGGCCTCTCTCTCTACAGCCCTCTCTCTCACTAAACGGTTTTAGAGAGAGAGAGTCTCTCTGTCTATACGAAAATCGCCCCTCACCGTTCACCATCTCCACCCAAATCAGCATTTCCATTCCACCCAAATCAGTAGACGGCGTCTACTCTGTTTCAGACCCTAACTCCGTCTGATTTAATGAGTACCAGTTTGTGATTGGATTTGCATTTGTTTGGTTTTTGTTTGGGAATTTGAATCAGAGACAGTTCATGTATTTTTCAATGCCAGTTCATGTAATTTTGAATGTCAGTTTATAAGTATTTGAGTACCAGTTTGAGAATTTGATGCATTGGTGGACTGGGTAATTAGATGCCAGTGTATGTGTTTTGGAGTGCCAGTCCATGTATTTTGGAGTGCCAGTTAGTGTATAATAGAGTGCCAGTAAGTGTGTAACTGAGTGTCAATGTATTTTTTGAATGTCAATTCTTGTAATTTTGAATGCCAGTCCATGTTTTTTTGAATGCCAGTTCATGTTTTTTTGAATATCAGCAAAAATAATTATCAGTGTTTTTGAGTGCCAGTATATGCATTTTTGAGTGCCAGTAAATGTGTTTTCAAATGCCATCCATGTATTTTTGAATGCCAGCTTGTATTTTTGAGAGCCAAAGAAAATATTAGTGTAACAAAGTGCGTGTTAGCGTAACAGAGCACAAATGTGAAGAGTGTCGGTTCATGTATTTAAAAGTGTCAGAAAAGTGCGCGTCATGTTTATAAAATGCCAAGATGAAATCACCGGTCATTTGTAATATTAACACTGGCATTTATCATGGTTGTCAGTAATTACAAAAATGTCACCGTTTATTTTGAACATGGTTGCCAGTAATTACAAAATTGTCACCGTTTATTTTGAAAACACATTTTTCCTTATCTTAAAAAAAAACTAATTTTTTCGACTCTTTTTTATAAGACCAACTCCTTATAATATTACAAATTTTTTAATTTCTATATAAAATCTATTTGCGAAATTTTATATGGTACGGAGGAGTATATTTAACCAGGAAAGCAACCAGGCCATTTATTGTTTACTAACTTCCAAACTCCATAAATTCAGCCCATTATCCATTGTCCTCATGCACCTCATGAGGCCACCGCCGACTCCATGTAAAAGTCGGTTACTCTAATTAAGAAAGGAACATCGGCTTTGGTCAAAGCGACAAAAGCAAATCAACAACTATAATAATAGTTGGTTTTATAAAAAAATACTCCCTCAGTCTCGCTATAAATTGCACATTTTTTTTATTGCACGTCTCATTACAAATTGCACATTTTCTAATATGGCAAAAAATCTTTACTATTTCATTCACTAATTCTCTCTCCTACTTTATTTTTATACTCACAATATCAATCAAATCACTATTTCCTATCTCACTTTCTCTCTCCAACCTCACTTTTCATACTCACAACATTTTCGCAATTATTTTTTTTCTTGATTCACGCGTAAACGCTAACTGTGCAATTACTAGCAGGACGGAGGGAGTAGTTTTTTTCTAAAAATCATTATACAATTTTATCAAGATTATAGGCGGATGCTAGGCGGCGGAGTCGGGCCTAGCGCCTAGGAGCCTAAGTGAGGCCTAAGCGAGGCCTAGGCGGGGCCGAGAAATTAGAAAATTTTTAAATATATTTCATAAATTTATATATATATATATATATATATATATATATATATATATATATATATATATATATATATATATATATATATATATATATATATATATATATATATATATATATATATATATATATATATATAATAGTGTCACTTATTTTTATTATATTGTATACCCTTATAATTTAATATATTTACAAAAAAAATCATTCATTATACCCTTATAAAGCTAACATATTTACAAAAAAATCAATCTTTAACTTACTATTCCTCCCACCCATTCTCTCTTCTAAATAAGTTTTGAATATATTTATACCCTTATAATTCCTAATATATTTACAAAACAATCATTCATTATACTCTTATAAAGTTAACATATTTAAAAAAAATCAATCATTAACTTACTATTCTTCCCACTCATTCTCTCTCCTATTAAAAAAATCAATCATTAACTACTATTTTCTATCCCATATTACAAAAAAATCATTCATTATACCCTTATAAAGTTAACATATTTATAAAAAAATCAATCATTAACTACTATTCCCTATCCCACATTTAATTTTTATTCATTTTTTAAAAAATTTCTTAAAAAGCGTGAAATCCCCCCCGAGGACCCATATATATATATATATATATATATATATATATATATATATATATATATATATATATATATATATATATATATATATATATATATATATATATACTCCCTCCGTCCCAACATAAACTTCCCCTTTTTGGCTTTGCACGCAAATTAAGAAAATGGATGGGAAGTAAAAATGTCGTGAGTGTAATTTGAATGAGAGTTTGACCAAAATAACCCTCACATAAAGAAAAATGACCTTAAAGGACCAACATTTTGAAAACCCCCCTAAACATCCCTGGACCAAATTGCCCTCGACGTCGCGTTCATATTCACCCTATTTCGCCACAATTTCAAAATTTCACTATTTCCTGTTTCTAAAAATCTCTCAAATTTCAAATTTTGAAAACCTCCCCGTTCTCGTCTCACCGACCACGATTATTGAGCAATTTCTTCTTTCCTTCGACGAATTTCTTCATTTTCGTCTTCAAAACCAAAGGTAATCTTCAACATTTTTTCGATTTTGAAGTTTATTTTTGAGATTTCAAAGTTTATTTCACTTGTTTTTGTCGAGTTCACTGTTTTGATGTCGATTTTGATGTTAATTTCACTGTTTTGTGCTCGATTTCGAAGTTTATGTTTTCTCAAATAACCTAGTTAGGAAAAATGTGAACTAGGTTTAATTGTTGAATTTCACAGATGTTGGATTTTGTTTTACAGTTGTATATTTAAATGTGAATTTGTTTGGGTTTTGACATTTATCAGTTGTTCGTGACTTATTGTGCACAAAAATTATGAGGTCAATTTCTCAGTTATTTTGGGAACAACAGTGAGGTCTATTTCACTGTTTTTATTTCATTCCTTCATAGAACAAGAACTGTAAGGTCTAGTTTCTCAGTTGTTTGGTTGTTGAGGGAAAATAAGTGTGAAATGTTTTTCACACTTCTAAAACTGTGAGGTCAGTTTCACAGTAATATATGAATGTGAAATCTGAGACCTGTGAGGTATATTTTGACATTTTCTAAACTGAGATATGTGAGGTATATGTTACATTTGTGCACAACTGTAAGGTCTATTTCTCATTTATTTATGAATGTGAATTGATAAGGGTTTTGGCATTTTCTAAACTGATAATTGTGAGGTTAACTTCACAGTTGTTTTGCTACTTTTTATGTGTGGTTTACTTGTGATTAATCTGTTGTCGATGAACGTTTGTGCACAAATGTGAGGTCAATTTCTCAGTTATGTTTGTTGACGTCAATTTCTCAGTTATTGTGCACAACAGTGAGGTCAATTGCTCAGTTTTTATGTCATTCCTTCATAGAACAACAACTGTGAGATCTATTGCACAGTTGTTTTGTGCAAGAGGGATAATAAGTGTGAAATGTTTTTCACACTTCTAAAACTGTGATTTCAGTTTCACAGTTATTTATGAATGTGAATTGATAAGGGTTTTGGCATTTTCTAAACTGATAATTGTGAGGTTAACTTCACAGATGTTTTGCTACTTTTTATGTGTGGTTTACTTGTGATTAATCTGTTGTCGATGAATGTTTGTGCACAAATGTGAGGTCAATTTCTCAGTTATGTTTGTTGAAGTCAATTTCTCAGTTATTGTGCATAACAGTGAGGTCAATTGCTCAGTTTTTGTCTCATTCCTTCATAGAACAACAACTGTGACATCTATTGAACATTTGTTTTGTGCAAGAGGGATAATAAGTGTGAAATGTTTTTCACACTTCTAAAACTGTGATTTCAGTTTCACAGTTATTTATGAATGTGAATTGATAAGGGTTTTGGCATTTTCTAAACTGATAATTGTGAGGTTAACTTCACAGTTGTTTTGCTACTTTTTATGTGTGGTTTACTTGTGATTAATCTGTTGTCGATGAACGTTTGTGCACAAATGTGAGGTCCGTTTCTCAGTTATGGTTGTTGAAGTCAATTTCTCAGTTATTGTGCACAACAGTGAGGTCAATTGCTCAGTTTTTATGTCATTCCTTCATAGAACAACAACTTTGAGATCTATTGCACAGTTGTTTTGTTTTGAGGGATAATAAGTGTGAAATGTTTTTCACACTTCTAAAACTGTGATTTCAGTTTCACCGTTATTTTTAATGTGAATTGATTAGGGTTTTGGCATTTTCTAAACTGATAATTGTGAGGTTAACTTCACAGTTGTTTTTCTACTTATATGTTGTTGATGAATATGTGTGCTTAAATGTGAGGTCAATTTCTCAGTTATGACTGTATAAATGTGCATTGGTTGTAACTCTCACTCCGTGTTTTAACATTCAATTGTTTTTTTGTGATTATAGATGACTAAGAAAAGAATGGCAAGAAAAGATTCCACAAGTAAAGCTAAAAGAAAATCAGTGGAGAGGCCCAAGTCCTTCTCTTTCCGTTCAAACATTGAAGCAACTTTGAAATTGCTGATGAAGTTGAAGTTAAAGGATTATCATATTGAAAAGTTGAAACTTTCTCCATTTTTCAATATGTTTAATGCACTGAACAACAATTTGGATATCACAATCAGAAAGTCTGATTTGACAACATGGGATATTATCAGATGTTATGACCCGGATACTGATAACTTTAAGTTGGGGCGTACTCGTGTCAATCTAACAAGCAATGACGTTGCTGTGATATTTGGGGTAGAATCTGGGGAGAAAAGTATGAACATGAAGATGAAGGGTTGTGCTGCAGAAACATTTGAATTGTTTCAGAGACGGTTCAAGGGTGAAAATAACATCTCATCAATCACAGTCAACACGGTGAAGGATGTGTTGATGGAAGTTTGTCAAAGTGATAAAGAAGAAGATATTGATGATGTTGTGAGGCTACTAACAATGTTTACAATGGCAACATTGTTCTTTGCCAGCAGGGGTACTTACATTTCTACTCCTTTTCTTTACTATGTGGAAAAGATTGAGAACATGAAGGATTATAATTGGTCTCAAGAAATCCTTGATAATCTAATGAATTCAATTCGAAAACACCACCAACAGCCACATCAAGTTTCTGGGTGTGTTTCTTTGCTATCGGTAAGTCAATATATATTTTGTTCTTCTCTTTCTTAGTTATTTATATATTCTTAGAAAATTGCAACATAATAATTTTTTTAATTGATGCAGTATTGGTTCAGTGAACACACCAATACATTGCAACCAAAAAGACAACTGATTCCACGATTCATGAAGTGGGATTTGCCAAAGAAGGTGGAAATGTTCAAGGAGTTGAGAATCGACGTGTTGAAAAAGAAGAATGTGAGTTATAATATTATCTCAGTTTATTTAATAATTTCTCATTTTTTGGTTTCAAACATGTGTATTATGTTATAATCATTCTTTTATAGAACAACTGTGAAAAACATTGCACAAAAATTGACCTCACAGTTCTAAACTGTAGGACTTATTTCACAGTTGTTGATTTTGATGAATATAAATGTAGATGTTTTTCACAGTTAGTTATGATTGTTTGTGCACAACTGTAAGGTCAGTTTCTCAGTTTATAACTGTGAGGTAAATTTCTAAGTTATTGTGCATAACTTTGATAAATTTCTCTGTTTAAATGTCATATTTTTATAGAAAAACTGAGAATTCCATTTTACTTTTCTTGATAGGTTAATGCTGAAGCTTTGGTTTTGACCGATGAAGAAGAAATAATGTTTGGTGGACAAAGAAATTTTGCCAATATCACAGATGATGTGAACCTACTGGAGAACAAAGATGAAGAAGAAGATGGAAAAAATGAAACAGAAGAGGAGATGAAGGAGTTAGGTTCTGCTGATAGTGAAAGAACTTTATCCATTCACTTGGCTCAACCCCAAAATATCCCGGATACCCCAGTTCATAGTTCCGTGCCAAGAACTCCAATAGCGTTGATGACAGATGATTTTGATGATATGGTTACATCTGCATTGGAAAGCGTGAATAAATCAATAGGCATTGAAGGATTGGAATTTGAAAAAGAAGAGTTACAACGGTATAAGGGAAAGCTGAAAGAGAAAAGACTTGAAACCGTGAAAGAAAAGGAAAATGTGGAGATTTTAATAGAAAAAGAGAGGTTGGAAAAGGAAAATGACAAGCTTGTAAAAGAAAATAGAGAGCTCATTGAGAAAGTGGAAACAACAAATTCATTGAATGAGAAAGTTGAAGAATTGGGAAAACAACTCAGTGATGCTATTTCAAGGATCAACAAGTTGGAAGAAGAAAAGAGAATAAGAGAGATAGCTCACCAAAAAGAGATCAAGGAGTTAGTTGAATTGCATAGAAACCAAGTAGCCAAATTGGAAGAAGAGGCTGCTAATTTGATTCTAGATAGTGAAGATCAGACGGTAAAATTGAATGAAAAAGATGAAATTAACAAAGAACTTTTGGAAAGGATTGGGATGTTTCAAGCTGAAGTTAATGAAGCAGTTTTTGAAAAGGAAATTGAGGAGGACAAGGATGAGGCTGAGGAGGACAAGGATGGGGCTGAAAAGGGAAAAAATATTGGAGTGACTGGATCAATGGTGAAGAGGCTAAAGGGAAAAACAAGGAAACCAAAGGTCGATGATGACTTTGTTTCTTTACCAAAAAGGCAGAAGAAGAATGATGAGAAAAAGAAAGTTCAAGCTGCAAACATTGAGATTGTAGATGATTTGCAGGGAGAAAAGAAGAAAGGCAAACGTGTTGTGCAGCTCAAGTTCAAGAAAAAATTCAGTAAAACAACAAAAATGGTGGCACAAAAAGAAATTGATGAGTTTCACAACTTATTGAAAGTTCAAACAAAGGAGTAAGTACCAAAAACAAACTTTAATATTTTTGAATGATTATTTATCACAATCATTAAGTTATATTTATGTTCTTGCAGTGGGGATGCATGGGTATATGGAAATATCCATATAAGTGTTGAAGAATTGTGGATGATTGCCCATGACACATGTACTGATGTGACGGTATATTTACTCCTACTCTTAAATTGATTTAACAATTGATAAACTGTGAATTCTATTTCATCTGTTGTGCACAATCAAACATGAATAACTGTGCAATCTATTTCACATTTGTTGGTTATTAAACCCTTACTCAGTTATTTAACAACATTTGTTGGTTATTTAACATTTGTTATACAATCTATTTAACAACAGAATTGTGCAATCTATTTCTCAGTAATTTAACAACAAACAATCATGAATAATTGACAACTGTGAGGTCAATTTATCAGTTATTAAAAAACATTTCACAATTTCATCTGTTGTTTGACAGGTAATGAATGGTTACCTCGAAATATTGAAAAAGCAATACAAAGACATAAAATCTTCAAGCTCACAGAATACTACTGTTGGAGTGATCACTGCTAATGCCATGGTAAGTACATTTATATTTATTTATGTAAAATGTTCTTGTTGAGGTGTTATAGATATTGACTAAATGTTTACATGCAGCCATTTCTAGAAAATAATTATACAAAATGCATTAAAGAAGAGATTGATGATGCCTTGTTGGAATTGATAAAATATGATAAAAGGTTCATCATCTTCCCAATACACACCCCCATCAAAACAAAGGTTGGTTGAACATTGGACTCTTCTCGTTCTTGATGTTGAAACCGGGGAATTTATGTTTTATAACTCAATGTGTCCAAGGAAAAAAGAAACAAAGGACCCGTATGCTGTGTATGCTCGAGTAATGGTAATAACATGATATGTAATTTTACTTTAATTTTCTTTCAGTTTATGACTCGGTGTTTGATAAATGATAAAATCTTTTCATTTTTTTACAGTTTGATTACGTCAGAAACTTGTCTTGTGTTTTGTCAAATGTTACTCAAGAAGATTCACCAGCTGAAAAGTTCATTGAAGTTGAAGATACACCACAACAAAATTTACCAAGTCTTGATTGTGGAATTCATGTTCTTATGAATTGCAAGGACTACTTTGACTGGGGATTCGTGAGGAAGAGCTATGAAAAGGATGAAGCACATCAATTTAGGGCAAAAATGTTTACTGAATTTCTGAATGATGAAAGGAAAGTGTCTGTAGTTTGATTGTAGTGTCAGTTTAAAGATACATTATTTTTGTCTAGGCACTCTTTTGGTTGTTGAAGTACAAATGAAAAAGACCTGAAGTAACTGGAAAATATGTAGTGAAAAAGACTTGACAAATGTGTGGTATCAGAAGGAAGTTTACCTATTACTGCAGTTTCTGCACAACTGTAATGTCAATTTCTCAGTTATGCTTATGCAATTTCTCAGTTAGTATGTTTACCTGTTACTGCAGTTTTCATAGCCTTGACAAATGTGATGTAAATAAATGTGCAATGTTTTTCACAGTTGCTGGGTATTGATGTAAATAACTGTAGGACCTATTTCACAGTTGTTGGTTTTTGAGGCGTGAACCTGGTAGGAACTGAGGCTGGCGCCTGGAGTTAGATGAGACGCGCGCCTGGAAGGCAGTAGTCCAGACCTTCCTATTTCATTGTTATGCACAATAACTGTGCAATGTTTTTAACAGTTGTTCTATAAAAAGAATTACTATAACAGTGAAATAAACTCAGAAGTATGTTTACCTATTACTGAAACAACAAATCATTAAAATGTTAAGGAACAAAAACAATCACCAAAAACAGAGAAATTAAATTCACCATTTCATTTCATTTCATATATTGTCTTTAAAAAGAAAAAGAAAAAAATGTGAACTAAAGATAGAACCAAAACATCATCAAATAGGTTCCCTGTAAGACTTCTTATTGTGAGTTCCTAATTTTCCGCAACGACCACATTTCATTTTCCTTTTCATAACCTCCCCCTAGAAGGAATACGATTCTTCCTAGGCCTTCCAGGAGGACGCCTTGTTACTGGTGGAAGTATCACAGGTGGTTCAGTATTGAGAGCTTGACCAAATGAAGCATAAGCCTGGATTGGTGAAGCATAACACTCTCTGTAGTAACTGCAATGGAAAAATGGCTCAATGTATGAGAATGGATCTAGTTTGGTATTGAATAGAACAGCAACTGCATGCACACAAGCGAAACCTTCATGCTGCCACTTTCCACATGAACATGTGCATTCTTCTACGTTGACAACCATTGGTGGAACGGAATGCACTTCAAACACATTGTTTGAAGAAGAGTATACCACCCATGACCTACCAATTTTTTTAAGTTCTTCATACTTCTTCTGCATAAGAGGACACAATGTTCAATTCCACTTTGATGAGTCTTCTCTCCGTTTTGACATTTGACACATCATCTTCAATCTAATAGAATCAATTAACTCCATAATAGGCAATGAACGAGCAACTTTAAACTGAGCATTAAATGATTCTGCAGCATTGGATGACATCTCCCCATATCGACTACCATTAAAGAATACATTAGCATAATTTTCAACTGGTAGGTTATCCAAAAACTCTTTAACAACTGTCCCACCTTCAGCTTTCATTTCATTCAGAATATTATTGAAAAGTTCTTCCGTTGGGGCTTCTGCGCACTGACTGAGTTTATAGGTCATCCTATTCTTAAAGCTTATATGACAAATTTCTCATCTTATCCTTCAAATTATGTTTCGTATGAACAATGCAAAATGAATGAAAACATTCGGGCAACACGTCTTTCACGCTTGAATAATGCCTTGATGGCGATCCGACACAAATATCACTTGCGTATAATCTATGAGAGGTTTAAGTTGCTCCAAAAACCATATCCAATTTGCAGTATCTTCACCACCAACAATAGCAAAAGCAATGTTAAAAAGCCCTGAATAAGAAAAAACGACAGTAAGAAAAATTAGAGAAACAACTGTGAAATACACTATACTGTTTCTGTATAGAATAATACATACCTGAATTGCCATCTTTGGCCGTTGCAGCAAGTAAAGTCCCCTTGTATTTTCCATGTAAAAATGTACCATCAACAAATAGCAACGGACGACAAAACCGGAAACCTCTTATACATGCCCCAAATGAAACAAAACACCTTCTAAAGTGACCTACTTTATCAGATTCAAGCACAAACTGATTACTCGCATCCAACTCCTTCATCTTCTTAAAGTAACCTCTCAAATTATCATAAGATAACGATTCTTCACCGTAAACTACTGCCCTAGCTTTCTTAATAGCTCTCCACCCAACTTTGTAAGTTACATCAAGTCCATAACTAGTCTTAAGAACCCTAAGAATTTGAGCTGTACCAATCAAAGGCGTAGAACGAACAACATCAACTATGGATTCAGCAAGAACATCAGAAGTAACCCTACTACCCTTTTCACTCCTATGAACATCACCGCATGTATGAATTGAAGTATATGTTTTGATATAAACAAATCCATTTGACTTCTCAACAGAAGCATGGATCCTCCAAGGACAGCCTACAACAGATTTATGCTTGCACCTGCAAGAACACGTTTTTGTCATTTTTAATATACTCAAAACTAAATCCAACCTCACAGGCATACTTACATAATCTGATACGAAACTCAGTAATTCCTCCTTTAAATACTTGTCCAATACCTGTTATTTCCTTAGCCCACTTTGCAGTTAACAATTCTTTTTCTCCATGATGGAAAAAGTTCACAGGCATTTCAAGTGCAAGGCTACTAGAACTACTATGCTCTAGTTCATTAGATATAGAACCACCACAACGCACAGTAGATGTAGATGATTTATAGGCACAAATAGCTTGACTCTCTTTAACATGAACAACAACAAATTTTGCACCACTATAAACTAACATGATGCCCATATTCAAGAAATCCTCTTCATTCTCCAGTAAGCAACTTGAATTATCAGGTAAAACATATAACAATGATATAGAATCCTTATTCAATGAAGGCCACCTTGAACAAACAAACTCAACAACTGAGAAATAAGAAGAAAACTGAGTAAATCTTGCTATTGCATTCAATTCACCATACTTAAATTAAAGCATCACTGGAGTATCCATACAGCTGCATAGAAGAAACTTGAAAAATATTACAACTGAGAAATTCACTTAACAATATTGATTATCATAGAACTGAATCATTAAAACAATTATAAAAGCATAAAAATACAATGTATTACAGAAATTTCAAAGCTATCACAGATTTCGTTCACAAAAAATTAGCAAATCCACAATATCAAATCCGAATATAACATACCTGTGCAAATCTAAATCAATCAATTGAAGAATCAACCACGAAATTGAATCTGATTCCACTTCAAATTGAGATCGAGGGAAACGAATTGTGATCAGAAAAGAGAGATATCTTCTCTCGAATTGAAATCTAGAGACAAAAAGGAGAATGGCGCGATTGATTTCGCGCTGGCGCAGAAGATATGCAATGCGATGGATTCCGTTTCCTTTTAGGATTGTTAAAAATCAATTTCATACGTATATATATTAGGGGCAATTTCGGTATTAAATCTTTTTTAAATTGAGCTAAGGGGTGTATTGGTAAAATATATTTCAATCAATCGGCCCTAACGTTGATTATGAAATGTTGAGTTTTTTTTAATAAATTCCACCTTATTATAGGGGCTTATTGGTAAAAATCCCAATTTGAATATAGGAGAGAGAATGAATGGAGGGAATAGTAAATTATAATGGTGTTGTGAGTATTAAAATAATGCAGGAGAGAGAATTAGTGGAGGGAATAGTAAAGATTATTTGCCAAAAAAAAAAAAAATGAAAGCTTTTAACGAAATACCCAAAATGGCAAAATGAGAAGCTTCTACTGAAACGGAGTGAGTATATGTATATATATATATATATATATATATATATATATTTATATATCCAACAAAATAGTGTCACTCATGTTTCATAAACATGAGTTGAGACTTTATCATGGCCCAAACCCAAATCCCACCCTCAAAGACCATTCCATTTAGTGTGTATATATATATATATATATCACAAAAATCTAGGGAGAAACGCGTTTCTCCATAAGTTATGGAGAAACGGGTCCCGACATGTCGCGCGACAATGAGCTAGATAGCCGAAACCTATGAAAGTGATATCCGTAAACCTTCAAATGAATATCCGTAAAACCTTCAAAATGTTTCGGATATACATTTGAAGGTTCTCGGATATCCAACCTTCAATAGCAATTTCTGGATATGCCCTAACACATTTCCTGGATATGCACCTAACAGCTTTTCCTGGATATGCACCTAACAAGCTTCGGATATACATTTCACATCCTTCTCGCTATCAAATACAAAGCTTCCGGATATCAATCGCAAAGCTTCCGGATATCCGTAAGCTTTTGGTCTTGGCCTTGGGTTTTTTTTTTTTCCGGATATACATTTCACATCCTTCCGCTATCAAATACAAAGCTTCGGATATCAACTCGCAAAGCTTCGCTATCAAATGCAAAGCTTCCTGGATATCCGTAAGCTTTTGATCTTGGCCTTGGGTTTTTTTTTCCTGGCTATCAAATGTAAAGCTTCGGCTATGAAAACACGCTTCTCCATAGTTATGGAGAAACGCGTTTCTCAAACAGACGCACTCTATATATATATATATATATATATATATATATATATATATATATATATATATATATATATATATATATATATATATATATATATATATATATATAGTATAAATGAGGGTGGTCTTTCTACTGTTCAATGAACAGTTCCAACGGCGGAAATTTTCATTTTGCCCTCACTATTTTGTCCCTTTCCCATTTTGCCCTTAAATTTTTTTTTTTTAAATTAAAAAAAAAAAAATTTTAAAAACGTAGCCTTAGACACGGGCATGGGCTAGTATATACTCCCTCGGTCCCACACCAATTGATACTTATTTCCTTTTTGGTCCGTCCCACACCAATTGATACTTACCCAAAATGGAAAGGAATCTTCACTATTTACCCCACTCATTCTCTCTCCTATTTTACTTTTTCACTCACAACATTCTCTCTCCTAACTATTCCTCCCACTCATTCTCTCTCCTATTTTACTTTTACACTCACAACATTCTCTCTCCACTTTTTCTCTCTCTTACCTTTCCTTAATCCGCGTGCCCATTTTTTTGGTATCAAATGGTGTGGGACGGAGGGAGTATATATATATATATATATATATATATATATATATATATATATATATATATATATATTTAAACATCCCTCTTCAATTACTTCCGCATAAGAGTGGTATCAGAGCCTCTTACTCCATTTAGAGTGGTGAAAGGTACTATTCCTTTCTTCTTCTTTAATTAATGTTCTTAATTATTCTGCAAATATTTATTCTTTAAATATTTAATGCCATATAGTAGCTAGATTGCTGTGGCTGGCCGGAGATGTAGACCAAGCTAAGTAAAAAAAAAAAAAAAAGGGAAATATTTTTAGTGTTTTCTTGAAGGTTCATCTTTTTTGCCGTTTATGCCGAGAATGGCGAAAGGCTATTTGTTGGATGAACAAGAAAAAGAAAATTTTTGCTAAAAATATTCCATCCATCTTTGATTTTGGAATTTATTCCGTCTATCCCTTCGGGTTGATAGTTAAATGAGTAATTCGTTCGTTGGATTTCTTCCGTCTATCACTTCGGGTTGATAGTTGAACGAAGAACTTGTTTGCAAAGATGACCAAAAAGATTGTACTTTTTTGTCATTTACTTTTCAAAGTTAATAAGACATACTTAGCAAGACATCTATTATTCGGCCAACCACATCAAGTTTATGATGAATATGAATGATAATGATTATCATGATGAATTGATTAAGAATGCAGAATTAGTAGAATATCCTAAAAATTTGGATAAATTGAATAAATGGGTAGTCCCATCCGTTCCTTCAAATCAAATTTATAATATTGGATTGTTTGATATGAGATCTAGGTTTGCTATTAAAACTCTAGAGCAAACAATTAGAATTTCTGGAAATACTCAAACCATTAATTTATCGAGTAAAAAAGATTTGATTTCCTTTAAAAATTATAAATTTATCCATATAGGATTAGTGCAAATTGCATTTAAACCCTTGACATTATTAGGGATTAATTCCAGTATAATGGCATATGTTAGAGATGGTAGATGTAGAGATTTTAAGCCTTCTTTAGCAGCTTTAATTGAAACTAGTCTATGCCATGGACCAGTTTATTTTGATGTTTCTCCTAATTTGACTCTATCTTTATCTGATAGTAATTTATTCGATGCTATGCAATTAACCATTCACACTAGTGGTTATAATTTCAAATTAGGAAGTGAAATAATAGCAATATGCTATAGGATTTATTATAAGGTTTTACATACTTTAAATCCAAAAGTGAAACAAATATCGTTTCGAGGAACTACTACGGTAGTCCAAACTAATTTATTAACTTCAAATATAGCAACCAATAGGTTGATTAAGTGGAATGAAATAAATTTCCCTACTACTTGGTCCCTTCCTCAGGAGATAGAACCTGAATCAAAATTAAATAATCAGATAGATCAAATAATTCAAACATCAGAAGGAGATGTAGAAATTAAATTTAGTTCTCAAAGGACTATAAAATTACCTAGATCAATGTCTGCTAGGTATTCCTCCTCTAGTGAATATTATAATATGCCTAATGAGTCTTTTAGAGCTTCAACTTCTCAAATGAGAGAAGAGGTTGAATCTGTAGAAGAAATAAGAATAAGTCAAAATAATATTCCAGAAGGAATTTATAATAAAGTAGAAAACAAGAGTAGACAATCTCCCACTCAATCTGAAATGAGTTTTCATATTTAATGGATTATTCTCCAGGAAGTCATATAAGAGGAATTCTTAATAGAGAATTTCAAGAAGATGACAATAAATGGTTTCGTGATTGATATTTTAATAAATATTCTCAAGAAGAATTAATAAAATTCAAAAATAAATATTACGAGAATTTAGAAAAAAATCAAAAACTTACCTACTTTGTAAAATGGTTTTTAAATCATCACATAGAAAAAATAGGTAATGAAATCTTAGTAATTCAAAGAACTTGGAATACTAAGGTAGGGGAAACGGTTAAGTCACCTTTTCCACCTGAACAAGGGTTTTGTCTAAATAAAGATATTGAGGCTACTGCCTATAGAAGTTTAAATAAACTTGAAAATATTTCATTAACAGTTAGCGAATTTAATGCTCTAGTTAAACTGCAAAATTATACAAATTCCTTTTTGGTCTGTTTAGGTGATCAATTTGTATCATTAGAAAAAGAGTTGATATCTCTTAAAGATAAAATTAACCAACAAATGGATCAACAAAGGGATATAATTAATCAATTAAATCAATTAAATAAAGTTAATAACGAAGAATCATGTTTATCTGTTCAAACAGATGTTTCTATGATTCAACCTCCTATCCCAGTGGAAGGATTTAAAATTGAGGATAATACTAATGAGTTTGTTAAAATTTTAGAACAAAAGTTGAGAGATTTAAATCTCGGTGTCCTTTCAAAAGAAGGAACATCAAATCCGAATGAGTCTTCTGAAAATGATGAGACTGAGATTGAAATTCAATCCGATTCCTCAGAAGAAAATGAGGAGATTAATCAATTAACCAATATGTTTGCTGATTTAAACACTAATAATAGTATTAGTGAATTAAATCCTATTTATGCCCCTAAACCTCTTGATAAATATTATTATCAAAGGCCCTCGCCTCAAGATCTTCTTTTTGAAGAACCTGAGCCATTCCAGAATTCTTACTCTGAAAAAGCCATTTATGAATGGAATATTGATGGCTTAAATGATAAACAAATATTAGATGTAATACATAGAATAATGATGTATTCTATCAGTAAGCAAAGATGGCAATAGTGATACTGCCATAGCAAATTTTGTTATAACCGGTTTTGTTGGTCAATTAAGAGGTTGGTGGGATCGTTATCTTACGGAACCACAAAAAATAGAAATAAGAAATCATAAAAAAGTGGTTAAAACTGAGCCAGGTAGTACTATGGTTACTACTGAAGAAGATGCAATATATACATTGTGTCTTGCTATCCTACAACATTTTGTAGGAAATACCATCCCAATAGCTGAGAAGTTGCATACACTTCTCCAAAACCTTAGATGTCCATCTTTAACCCATTTTAGATGGTATAAAGATACATTTTTATCTAGGGTATATCAATTAACAAATCCTAATTCAACCCATTGGAAATCTAAATTTATAGATGGTCTTCCTCATCTTTTTGCTGAAAAGGTTCGGCAATCTTTAAGGATGAAAAATGATGGTATAAATATTAATTATGCTGAATTAACATATGGACAACTAATTTGTAGTTGTATAAATGAAGGATTAGCTTTGTGTAATGACATTAAGTTAAAAAATCAATTGAAAAAACAAAAATTATCAGAAAAACACCAATTAGGTGAATTCTGTGAACAATTTGCTTTTGATTTAGGAAAATCTTTAATTCCTGAGAAAAAGTTTAAAATAAATAAAAAACATAAAATTGTTTATAAGAAAAATAAATCTTTAAAAAATAAAGAAAATTATTACGAAAATCCTCATAAAAAGAATTATAAAAGGCGTTATTATAAGACTAAACCTAAACAAAAGGGTAAAGCGTTTATGCCTAAAAATGGAAAAAGAAAAGCTAAAAAGCTTGAAATAAGTTGTCATAAATGTGGTAAAATTGGTCATTATGCTAACCAATGTTGGACTAAAAAAGCCCTTAATGAAATAGAAGATGAACAATTACGTTCACAATTAAAAAAGATAATGCTTGTTAATTCTGAAGATGAAGTAGAATCTTCTAATAATAATGAAAATTTCGAAATAGTGGAAGAAACTTCTTCGGGGGAGGAAGAGTTAGAGAAAATTAATAAAAAGTGTCAATGTAATGAATTAAGTAACGAATTAAGTTATTGGAAATCTATAGTTGATATGCATGGATTAAATGTTCTAAATACTGATCAAGAAAATGCATTAAAAATGATAGACACCATTAAGGATCCTAATTTAAAAGAAAAAATCCTTAAAATCTTAATTAAAGAGGAATCACCTTTAATAGTTGAAGCGCCTTACCAATTAAGTGAGGTTTTACATAGATTTCAACAGTCTAATGTTAAAGAAACACCTGTTTCTATTAATGATTTAAAAAGAGAAATAAATTTATTAAAATCTGAAATTTCTCAGATTAAAAATAGTAATGAATCTATATCAACAAGAATGACTTTGTTAGAAACAAAATCTCTTAAATTAAAAGAAATTCAAGAGGATGCTTCTACAAGTAATAATGATCTTGCTTCTATTAGTAATACTGATTTAAAAGGATATTTAAATCTTTTAGATCAAGTTACATCACAAAAATGGTTTGTGAAAATAACTCTAGTAATTAATAGGGATTTTATATTAGAAAATGAGATAGCACTCATTGATAGTGGTGCTGATTTAAATTTTACAAGAAGGAATTATTCCTACTAAATATTTTTCAAAAACTACTCAATCTCTTACCCAAGCAGGAGGAGATAAATTAAGAGTTAAATATAAACTATCTGATGCTTATATTTGTAATCAAAATATTTGTTTACCTACTTCTTTTATTATGGTAAAAGGTCTTACCCATAGAATAATATTGGGAACTCCTTTTTTGCATAACATTATGCCAATAATCAATATTGACCCAACAGGAATATCTACCATAATAGATGGTAAAAAAATTATATTTGAATTTATCACAGATCCTCATACCCGTATGCTTAATGAAGTAAGAGATATTCTTTTAAATAAAGAAAAACAATTATGTTTTCTTAAAGAAGAATTAGGAATTTTGAATATTAACGAACAACTTAAACAGAGTAATATTCAAACTCAAATTAAATTGATTGAGCAACAATTTAATAATGAAATTTGCAATAGTTTATCCAATGCTTTTTGGGATAGAAAGAAGCACTTTGTGTCTTTACCTTATATAGATGGTTTTGATGAAAAACAAATACTTACTAATAAGGCTAGACCGGCTCAAATGAATCGAGAATATTTAGAATTATGTAAAAATGAAATTAATTCTCTACTAGAGAAAAAATTAATTAGAAAATCTAAATCTCCTTGGAGTTGTACTGCTTTCTATGTAAATAATGCAGCCGAAAAGGAACGTGGTGTTCCTAGATTAGTTATAAATTATAAACCACTTAATAAAGTATTAAAATGGATTAGATATCCTATTCCTAATAAAAAGGATTTATTAGATAGATTAAATGAAGCTTTAATTTTTTCAAAATTAGATATGAAATCTGGATATTGGCAGATTCAAATTAGTGAATCGGACAGGTATAAAACTGCCTTTACTGTTCCTTTTGGACATTATGAATGGAATGTAATGCCTTTTGGATTAAAAAATGCTCCTTCTGAATTTCAGAATATTATGAATGATATTTTCAATCCATACACTGAATTTATAATTGTGTATATTGATGATGTTTTAGTATTTTCTAAAACGATTGAACAACATTTTAAACATTTGAAAATATTTAAAAATTTGATAATTTATAATGGTTTGGTTGTTTCTGCACCAAAAATGAAATTATTTCAAACACAAGTTAGATTTTTAGGTCATAATATTGATCAAGGAAAAATTATTCCTATAGAAAGAAGTATAGAATTTGCTTCTAAATTTCCCGATGTCATAAATGATATAAAACAATTACAAAGATTTTTAGGTAGTCTAAATTACATCTCAGACTATTATTCTAATTTGGCGAAAGATACAGCCATACTGTATTCTAGATTAAAAAAAAATCCTAAACCCTGGACTGAGGAACATACTCAAGCAGTTAGGGTAATTAAATCTAAGGTTAAATGTTTACCTTGCTTGTCATTGGCAAATCCAAATTATTTTAAAATAGTAGAAACGGATGCTTCCGATATAGGATATGGAGGTATACTAAAGCAAGTAAATCCTGATAATTCAAAAGAAAATTTAGTAAGATTTACTTCGGGAAAATGGAATCCTACTCAGTTGAAATATTCAACTATAAAGAAAGAAATGCTTTCTGTAATCAAATGTATTTCAAAATTTCAAGATGATTTATTAAATCAAAATTTTTTACTGAGAATTGATTGTAGTTCAGTAAAATCCATTATTGAAAAGGATGTAAAAAATCTTGTGGCTAAGCAAATTTTTGCAGGATGGCAAGCTCAATTATCTGCCTTTGAATTTGATATTCAATATATAAAAGGAGAAAATAATTCTCTTGCTGACTATTTAACAAGAGAATTTTTACAAGGAAAATGACAACCCCTAATAGGGGAAGAGGTCGCGGTAATGGCCGTGGTCGAGGAAGAATACCCTATCAATACAATCAGTACAATGAAGTACCAAATATTCCTATAATAGGATACAATATTCCTATGGCAATCAGGCCAATGTACCCAGCTAGGCCAGGAAATATGCAGCAATCTGCACCTGTACCAAGTAAAAAGGAAGATAAGGCTTCCACCTCATCATCTAATCAGATGATATCTTATAAAGATATTGTCAATGCTGAGAATACTATGGAGCAAGAATATTATGAAAATCCAATCACAGAATTTGTGATGTATATTGAGGATGAGGACCTCAAAATTGCCAGAAATGATGCATGGTCAATTAAGACCAGATACCTCGAATCTAGAGGTTATCTCGGCCTTCATGGGCAAGCAAGACCTAATCTGGAAATATTGCTCTTAGTTACTGAATTAGTAACAATCACTCATCACTACAATAGTAGTAGTGAAGAAAAATTTATAAATTACAGTAAGTGTCATATTAATAAAATTTTGCTCCCTGGAGAGTGGGGACTAAATCCTAATGGGGATAAAGCGGTAAAAATAACTGAAGGCCAATATGCTTATTTTAATTACTGGGATTATATCCAACCATTTTCAAAGGTTTTTTACTATCAAAACCCCAAGAACAAACATTCTTGGTTTTTCTCGATAAATTCAGAAATTTTGGAAAAGCCAGTTCCCAATTGGTTATATAACTGGTGGTCAAAGTTTGGCCCTTCTTTGGAAATTTTACCAAAAGAAATTGGGGATTTATATAATCCATGGTGTGACAATAGTCCTCTAGTGGCACAATTGCAAACGGAGAAATTAATTTATGGGCAATGTCCTTTTATATTCTTTGCTAGATTTCAAATTCCATGGATTTGGAGGTGGACAATATCCATCGATTATGATGAGCTTGATATACCAATTTTAAAAAGAAATTTCTTTTTTAAATGGTGGGATAGAATGAGTGAAGAAGATTTGAAAAATATAACAGTTCGAATTCAATCTGTTATTAATGAAGACTGTAATAAGGAGTCTAAAGAGCAAAGTTTCCAGCCAGGCTCAATGAGTAGCCTAAAAATCTATTTCCAGAGAAAATATCCACAAGAATCCGAGGAAAAGATAATGGTGAAGGTTTTGGACCATAAAAAGAATCAATTTCTTTCAGCATTTCCTAATCAAAGGACAAAGGATGATGATTCTATGAAAACAGTGTCATCACATGGGTCACTTGACTCTATTAATTCTTTCAATTGTTTAGCAGGCGAAGCTCAGCCTGAACCCACTCAAGAAGATATTTGGGACTCTCTAATAGAGGCAATTTCGCAACAAGCTAAGGCTTCAGCAAAGGGGAAATCTCCAGCAAAAGATTGAGAAGATATGGCCAGCAATCCTGTTAGATATGAATTCAGTAAATTAAAGCTGAAAGAGGAAAAGCTCCGGAAAGAAATTAAGGAGATTAATAAAGAAATAATAATTGAGTTAAGGAAAAATCCAAATAGGTGGACTACTTTGGTGATGGCCTTGAACAATGTAAAGTGGGCTAAAAAACAAAAGATTAAATTAATATATCTCCAGAGAAGAATGATGCACTTCAAGAAGAATATTACAGCTTAAAGTCAAGCCGCCCCACTTATACATTTCGGCAATTGAAGACAAGGAATGCTAAGCAATAATAGTTGCTTTAGACAGCAAGAATCTTGCTTTATTAAAGTAAAAGTAAAGTATTTTGTTTTAATGTCATTATTGACAGTGTCGATGGGGCCCAAAGTGTACCCGGCTTCAATAATGTCCGTTTCTTTTGTAAAAGTTGTTTGTTTTATCTCTTTTGAAAAGAAGTGGTGTCCAAAATGGACAAGTGTCTGTAATAGTGTCCTCTCTCCATCTATATAAGGAGAGTTTGTATTCAGTTGTAAGTACGCTTGAATTTACGCTTTTGAAATTAATAGAAAGAATTTTCTTTCATCCTCTCTCTCTCTAACTCTCTCTCACTTAAACATCCCTCTTCAATTACTTCCGCATATATATATATATATATATATATATATATATATATATATATATATATATATATATATATATATATATATATATATATATATATCCCATTCCATTCAACGTAAAAGCCCAAACCCTTAAGTTGAGGCTTCACCCCAAGGCCCAAACCCAAAGCCCACCCTCAAAGTCCATTCCATTCGGCTTAAATGCCCAAACTCGCCTAGTCCGCTCAACCCGCCTAGCTCCGCCCGGCCCGCCCAGTGCCTAATCTCCCGCTTGACGTAAATTGCAGCGTCTCGCCACTGCCTAGGCCGCTTTTTAGAACACTGACTTTTACTTAATAATATATACACTGATATTCTTTTTTATTGACTTTTTTTTATATTAACAATGACACTTTTTTTACCATACACTGACAATCTTTAATACTGACAATTAATAATCCATAAACTGACACTTTTCACACAGACATTTTTTTACACTAATACTGACACTTTTTTACACTAATACTGACACTTTTTTACACTAACACTGACACTTAATAATATATGCATTGACATTCTTTTCACTGACTTTTTTTACATTAACACTGACACTTAATAATACACTAACACTTACACTTTTTTACAGTATCAATAATACATGCACTAACACTCTTTACAATGACATTTTATTACACTAACACTGAAACTTTTTTACAGTGATACTTAATAATATATGCACTGTCACTCTTTAAACTAAAATTTTTTTATACTAACACCGCCACTATCGGGAGAAACAAAACACGTTTTTTTTTCTTATAAAAACACATTTTTTTTAGATTTGGGCCTAAAATAAAGAATTATACTCTAGTTTTTTTTTTATATATAATTGGTGCAAAAAGGAAAAAAAAACTATAATCTTATTCATACTCTAATATTTTCTCATCACGATTTATGTTTCAAAATAAATTTCAAATTTCCTTCAAAAAAAATAAATCAAACCCAAAAATAAGAAATCATTTTTATTATAAATAAATAATGAGATAAGATGTTGTGGGTATAGAAAGTAAGACAAATTTTTGGGTGAAATAGAACATACAGTAATATTTTTTTTGAATTTGATTTTTTATTAGCTGATGACATAGTTTATTTCAATAGTGGCACTTGAAAGTGTTATAAATTACATTAGCGTTGTTTAATCCTCTGACCTCTCGTATAAAAAGTGACATCGACTAGCGCTTGAGCTAGATCTATTTAACAAATAAAAAATAACAGGTGAGAAGTTGTTGTAGGTATAGGATGAAAAACCATTGAAGAAATAAATATTATTTTCTCATTTTAAAATATAATTGAGACATACAAAATAGATACTTTTATTTAGTGCTAGAAATAAAATTAGTTAAATCATCAAATATACAAACTTTTTGAAAAACTATATATATATATATATATATATATATATATATATATATATATATATATATATATATATATATATATATATATATATATATAATAACAACAAAATTAGTAATTTAAATCAAAATCAGGCTACAAA
The DNA here is from genome assembly GCA_022495995.1 of Adenophora triphylla var. japonica. NCBI lineage: Eukaryota > Viridiplantae > Streptophyta > Magnoliopsida > Asterales > Campanulaceae > Adenophora > Adenophora triphylla. The sequence goes on from JAFEMH010007784.1 coordinate 56,409, forward strand.
ATCAATTAAAAAACCTATAGAACGCTGCAAACGGTTTGAAGAGAGGTCTTCCTTTAGCAGTGTCCTAAGACAGAATTACGCCCCCGCCTATGCTGCAGATTCAGACGCCTATCTAGAGGATACAACTCTTCAGAACAAATTCTTGCACAAGATCGAACTTGTCCCTGGCAAATGTCTGAAGGCTTTCTTAGAAATAGAAGGAAGGAAGAAGATGAAGAATATTCTGTGAAAAGAACACAATCTGAACCATTGTTTATATAAGAAAGTTTATTCAAATTTTGACCAATTACAACTCTTAAATTTTTTGATTTTCAAAAGACACATCTTTTCAGACAATAACTGTTATGGCAGTTAAAAACTCTCTAAACAGTTATATTGTCTTATCCAAAAAAATCAAAAATAACAATTATAAATAATATTAAAAATTTTAATATTAATTTATAAGAATTCAGTTGCTCGGTTGATTGCCAAGATTCGAGCTTTATGACTGCAAAAACCTGTATCATGGGGCTATGCCTGATGACTTTTGTCCGTCTCGAAAAGAGCTTCGATTTGATATGCGGTGCGTTTCGTGGTTCATCCGAAATCAAAAGTTATGCTCATTTTAGTGCACACACATAAATTTCACTAAAAGCTCTATTTTTTCAATAAACACCTTTAACATTCATCTTTTACCACAGAAATTCACATAAGTTCCAACAATACCCCACATTTTCTATTCAAACTCTAACAATACCCCACATTTGAATAGAAAATAAGATAATAAAAGGATCTTATTTTTCTATCTCTAAGAAAACTAAATATGATATGCATCAGAGAAGATGTCTTATGGACTTGAACCTTTCGTAGTGAGTATTTATTGAACTTACTTTGTGGATAGTGACTATTAGTCTTGAACTAGCCACATTTTTGTAGTAACTCGAGACAATAAATATCACACACATCATATTTATACGTTTTTCTATTCTTACGGTTGTGTTCATTTCGGTCTTGAACAAATCCTTACTTCATGAGAATTTTAGAGAACGTAGCCATTTCAGTTCTCAAAGATGCGACCCCACATCAATCTCGTATAGGTAATGCTAACCAAGAATAGTTCGTACTATTCCACCTCAAAGCTACTAGCATTATTAAGAATAATTTTCAACCCTTAAACATCAACGGATAACACACTTTATTTCATTATAGGAATGAGCTTATGTGTGTTCTATGCTCCCTGAGTCTTCCTCAATTAGTTTGCCTATTGAACCTAGACCATGGAATCTCCAATGTTGCTAGGTTAGGTTGTCACTAAGTAATGACTCATTGTATTGGCTTTAAGCCCATTCCCCTTGATGTAAATACTACTTGCTCTCTGTTAAGGTCTTTTGTCAAAGGATCTGCTATATTTTCCTTTGACTTTACATAATCAATGGAAATTATTCCATTTTTCAGCAAGTCTCGTATTGTTTTGTGACGACGCCTTATATGCCTTGATTTGCCATTGTATATTTGATTCTTTGCTCTTGTAAGAGCAGCCATACTATCACAATGTATGCAAATGGCTGTAACTGGCTTAGTCCATAATGGAATACCCTCTAGGAAATTTTTGAGCCATTCCGCTTCTTCAGCGGCTTTATCTAAGGCTACAAATTCTGCTTCCATAGTCGATCGTGTATTCACAGTTTGCTTAGATGATTTCCAAGATACTGCTGCACCTCCAAGTGTAAACACATAACCACTTGTAGATTTACTTTCTGAATTATTGGAAATCCAATTTGCATCACAATATCCTTCTAAAACAGGAGGATATTTTGTATAATGCAATCCATAGTTCATTGTATGTTTCAGATATCGTAGCACTCTTACTAGTGCAAACCACTGATCATGTCCATGATTATGCGAGTATCGGCTAAGCCTACTCGCAGTATATGCTAAATCCGGTCTTGTACAGTTCATTATATACATCAAGCTTTCAAGAACTTGAGTATATTTTAACTGAGACACACTTTCTCCTTGATTCTTCTTAAGTTGACTGGAAGGATCAAATGGAGTAACAACCAGTCTATCATCATAATGTCCAAATTTTCTTAGGACTTTCTCAACATAATGAGATTGAGTAAGTATGTATCCATCTGAATTCCTTTGAATTCTAATACCAAGAATTACATCTGCTACTCCCATATCTTTCATATCAAATGAGGAGTGTAACATTTTCTTGGTTTGATTAATTACATCTTTACTTGTTCCCATTATTAGCATATCATCCACATATAAACATATAATAACATATTCATGCTTATATTGTTTAATATAAACACAATTATCACATTCATTTATATGGAAACCATTTGATAAAAGTGTATTATCAAATTTTTCGTGCCATTGTTTTGGAGCTTGTTTAAGGCCGTAAAGTGATTTAATTAATTTACATACCTTATTTTCTTGACCTTTAACCACAAAACCTTCAGGTTGGTGCATATAAATTTCTTCATCTAATTCACCATTTAAGAATGCAGTTTTCACATCCAATATTTGGTGTATTTCCAAATTGTGAACATCTGATATAGCAATTAACGTTCTTATGGACGTAATTCTAGTAACCGGTGAATAAGTATCAAAGAAATCAACTCCTTCCTTTTGTCGATACCCTTTTGCTACTATTTGAGCCTTATATTTCTCAATGGTACCATCAGGTCTTAACTTTTTCTTAAAAATCCATTTATGGCCTATTGGTTTATGCCCATGAGGTAAATCAACTAATTTCCATGTATTATTTTGTAAAATGGATTCTATTTCACTTTGGACAGCCTCTTTCTAATAAGGTGCTTTCGATGATTCCGTAGCAGCCTTATATGTTTGAGGTTCATCTTCTATAGAAAAAGTCATATAATCAATTCCAAAATCTTTGGCTATTCTTCCACGTTTACTCCGTCTCGGTTCAATATTTTCTTCTTGAACTGTAGAAGAATCGTTTTCATTTACTTCACTTTGAGATAATGTATCGTTATACATTCTTTTCCTTGTATAATTTTCTTTATCTATATATGGAAAAATATTCTCAAAGAATTCTGCTTCTGCAAATTCTATGATTGAGTTTTTGTGCATATTTTCTACCTTAGACTCATAAATCAGAAATTTATATGCTGCACTATTCTCAGCAGGGCCAAGATATATGCAATCTATAGTTTTTGGTCCAAGTTTAGTCCTTTTTGGTAAAAGAATCTGAACTTTGGCTAGACAACCCCACACTTTCATCCTTTTAAATGTAGGCATTCTTCCTTTAAACAATTCATAAGGAGAATGTTTACTTTTCTTATGAGGAATCCTACTCAGTATCATATTTGATGTGATACAGGCATCTCCCCATAAACTATCTGGTGCCCCTGAAGTAATTAACATTGCATTTATCATATTTTTCAATGTTCTATTCTTTCTTTCAGCAACTCCATTTTGTTGTGGAGTATATGTGGCTGTTGTCTCATGCACAATTCCATGAGTAGTACAAAATTCTGCAAGGTCTTTGAATTTATATTCTCCTTCTTTATCAGACCTTAGAGTTTTAATTCTCTTTTCACGTTAATTCTCAACTTCAGCTTTATATTTCTTAAACGTATTTAAAGCCTCATCCTTAGTATATATTAAATATACATAACAAAATTTTGTGTAGTCATCAATAAATGATATGTAATAGTTCTTTCCTTCACGTGTAGGTGTTGCTTTGTAATCACATAAATCACTATGGATTAATCCAAGTAAATTGTTGGATTTTTCCACAGATTTATGAGGATGACTTGCAAACTTAGATTCTACACAAATCTCACATTTTGATAATTTATTCATTGAACATTTAGGTAACATGTCTAAATTTATCATTCTTTTCAAAGAACGAAAATTAACATGTCCTAATCTGGAATGCCATAAAGTAGAGGACTCAACCATGTACATAGAATCTGCTTTATTATTAATAATAGATCCACCGTCATTCGCGGTTACAACACTTAGCTTGAAGAGCCCTTCATAAACGTAACCCTTCCCAACATACATCCCACCCTTGGTGAAAATAAATTTGTCAGATTCAAAAACAAGTTTGAATCCCTTATTACTAAGTACAGGACCAAAAACCAAGTTCTTACAAATACTAGGTACATGCAACACATTACTAAGTACAAGTTCCTTCCCGTAAGTGAGTTTCAGATTCACCTTCTCCTTTCCCTCCACTTTTGTAGTAGCAACATTCCCCATGAACAGAGATTCACCATCTTTGATTGGCTGGTAGGAAGAGAACATCTCCTTTGAAGAGCAGATATGTTGGGTAGCCTCCGTATCCACCCACCAATCAACAGCATTTGCCACCAGATTGGCTTTAATCACCCCAATAAAGGTGTTCTCAGAATCATCAAGGTTGGCCTGATTTGAATTTCCAGATCCGGATCCGCCTCCTCCTCCACCATGAGTTTTCCTGTGGCGGCAATCCTTTGCTTTGTGCCCTGGTTTCCTACACACCCAGCAACTTCCAGTAGGCTTTTTGAAGCCATTGAATTTCTGGGGGGCGAGAGGGTTCTTCCCAGCACCTTTGCCTTTGCCTTTATTTTTATGGAACTTGGAGGTTGAACCACCAACCATGTTTGCAATAGGCTCCAAAGATACAGCATCAGCCTTTTCATTCTTTCGGTTGTCCTCTTCAATCCGAAGTTTCAGAACCAATTTCTCAAAATCCATGTTCTCAGTTAGATGTTTTAAATAAATTTTAAAATCCTTCCATGATGGTGGTAATTTTTCAATCACTGCACCAACAAGGAAATTAGGGTTAAGACCCATGCCTTCAACATCTAACTCATGAACGATTACTTGCAGTTCTTCAACTTGTTTGACAACAGGCTTTGCATCGCTCATCTTGAAGTAAAAAATTTGCCTACAAAACACTTTTTGGAACAAGCAACTTCAGTTTTGTACTTCTTGTCTAATGACTCCCACAATTCCCTTGCTGTTGCTATTTTGGAATAAATATCATAAAGGGAATCATCGAGAGCATTGAGAACATAATTTCTGCAATTATATTCATTGTTGTTCCAGGCCTCAATTTCTTTCTGTCTCTCGGCCTTCTGAGCATTTGTTGGAGCACTACTCCCTTCTCCTTCTGGCAATGCCTGGGGAGCCTCTGTGGTCAGTACATTTGCCACATGCAACATTGTCAGATAGAACAACATCTTCTGTTGCCAACGTTTAAAGTCCGAATCCTTAAATTTTTCGGGTTTCTCCGCATGACTTTTCACAACAGATTGATCCATATCTCTGTAATAAAACAGAGTAATTCTGTCTTAGATTGTTAGGACCAATCTACAATTATATAAATAATAATAATAATAATAATAATAATAATAATAATAATAATAATAATAATAATAATAATAATAATAATAATAATAATAATAATAATAAAAATAATAATAATAATAATAATAATAATAATAATAATAATAATAATAATAATAATAATAATAATAATAATAATAATAATAATAATAATAATAATAATAATAATAATAATAATAATAACAAAATTAGTAATTTAAATCAAAATCAGGCTACAAATTCAATTAAAAAACCTGTAGAACGCTGCAAACGGTTTGAAGAGAGGCCTGCCTTTAGCAGTGTCCTAAGACAGAATTACGCCCCCGCCTGTGCTGCAGATTCGGATGCCTATCTAGAGGATACAACTCTTCAGAACAAGTTCTTGCACAAGAACTTGTCACTGGCGAATGTCTGAATGCTTTCTTAGAAATAGAAGGAAGGAAGAAGATGAAGAATATTCTGTGAAAAGAACACAATCTGAACCATTGTTTATATAAGAAAGTTTATTCAAAATTTGACCAATCACAACTCTTAAATTTTTTGATTTTCAAAAGACACATCTTTTCAGACAATAACTGTTATGGCAGTTAAAAACTCTCTAAACAGTCATATTGTCTTATCCAAAAAAATCAAAAATAACAATTATAAATAATATTAAAAATTTTAATATTAATTTATAAGAATTCAGTTGCTCGGTTGATTGTCAAGATTCGAGCTTTATGACTACAAAAACCTGTGTCATGGGGCTATGCCCGATGACTTTTGTCCGTCTCGAAAGGAGCTTCGATTTAATATGCGGTGCGTTCCGTGGTTCATCCGGAATCAAAAGTTATGCTCATTTTAGCGCACACACATAAATTTAACTAAAAGCTCTATTTTTTCAATAAACACCTTTAACATTCATCTTTTACCACACAAGTCCACATAAGTTTCAACAATGTATATATATTTATAAATATATAGATATATATTGAAATAAAAATATATATTTTATTTCTAGTTAAAGGGTGTGAGTTCCTAATTTAAGACCGCCATATTTGAATAATAATCTTGACGAATCTAGTAGTTTTAAGAATAAAACAAACACTTTTAATTGTATATTTTTTTTTAACTTTAAAGCCTAAAACTTCATTTTTTAGAGTTTGAGCAAACATAAATAAATAAACTAGTAAATTGTAAGACTTAAAGTATGTCAAGTAATCTAACTAATCATACAATGTTGAGGTGATCTACTGTGCGACCGTTTCACGGTGATACGGAGTTATGTTTTTCCTTTGAAAGTGTCACATTTTAAAATGCATCACTTATAGAAATGTTACATTTTTAAAATATAAAACTTTTGAAAATGAAATATAACCCCGTCGTAACGTGAAACGATTTCACGGGGAGTTTATGGCTACAATGTTTGTTCTTGTTTATTTTAAAATCAACATATCACTATCAAATTTTAGATAGTGAACGGAATATAATTCTCCTCCTATCAAATACCCTTAAAAATAAGGAAAGCGAGCACACAGAATCCTAATCCAATAAAGATTTATTTTCACTCAAGAAGTCTTATTTGGAGCGGACTCCTAGCGGGTTAAGGAACCTAAATTAGATAGAGATTCACTCTCCTAATACAAGTCAAATACAAACTCCTATTCTTGGAAGGACTCATCACTTGGAAGCTATAAATAAGGGTTAAATCCCTCACACAAAAGGTACATTCAAACACCCTCTCAATACCAAGGTTCTAAAAATTTGGCGGATCTTGGCGGCGGAGCGGGCTGGCAGCCACAGGCGGGGACTAGTCGGGGACTAATCGGGATTAGTCGGGATTAGTCGGGGACCTGGCGGGGCTTAACTGGCGTTAGAGGAAAGAGGCTGCAGCGGCACAGGCGGGGCCTAAGCGCCCTTAGGCGGAGTCTTTTAGAACATAGCTCAATACTATAATACGCCTTTCCTTCCGGTTTATATCATCTTCATATACAGATGTTTATTATCACGTCGGAGGGTTTGTGCGGGGGTAACTCCCCGCGCCCTAACGGTGTTTGTTTTGCAGATCCGTTCGTCGTTCGTCCAGGAATTTAACGCCGCATTCTCGACTGATTAGATACTCCCGGTACCGCTCATTTTTTGCTGCATCAGATAGATATTTGACAAACTGTATGATTTTATTTTTAAAAAGGTAATATTCTCGTGCCTCTTGAGTGTAGAAGATATTTATGCCTCTTGAGTGCAGAAGATATTTACGACTTTAAACGTCCCTCTCATCTCAAAAGTTGATAAGTTAAAGCGATACTCATGTAAGTGTCCAAAAGTGACATCGGCAATACTTTTGAGTATTTTTAAAGTATCAGAAATTTTGCGACTTTAAACGTCCCTCTCATCTTGAAAACTTAAAAGAGGTACATTATCCTTTTCAATGCTAACAACTTGGTTAAAAGAGGTACATTATACTTTTCAATGTTTGGAAGACGAGAAAATGACTCTTAAAGGTAACGTACTATATCCTTGTCTATCAAATAATAAAATATACTTATTAGTGTCTAAAAAATAAAACGTACTTTTTTTAGTTATATCAAATAATGCAACTTTCAAAATTTAAAATGGATGGCGTTATCAAAACTTAACGACAAATGGATGGCTTTACCAAAACTTAACCACGTGCTGACATGACATGGACAAGAACACTTTCAGAACACAAATAAGAACACTTTAAACCATAAAGATATTTCAAGTTCTGTATCGCTTTGTAAAGATAATCGATCTCCTCTCTCTTAAGAAATACTGAGCATATGTCAAAGAAATACTGAGCATATGTCAGACACCATTATTTATCAGCCCAGGCTAGCTGATAATCGAAGAAAAGCCACAATGTCTTCCAGAACACAAATAAGAATACTTTCCGTTGAGCTGAAAAGCAATACTCCCTCCCTCTGTCCCTAAATGAATGTCAATTTATTTATTTTTTCAAATTTGCTCTTGGTCAACAACAAATTAGTATATTTTTTTTCGACATTCATTAGGGACGGAGGGAGTATTAAAAAGACAGTACAAATCAAAATGAGTTCAATTACAGAGTTTACTACCCCCATAAGTTTCTTTGATAAAACTTGATGAGCTGTGAATCAAGGTTTCTCACTTCAGGAACCAAGTTAACCAAACTAGCAAGAGATGGAGTAAATTGAAACAATCTTAAAACTCCTTGAACAATATAGCAGCTGCAACATTTAATGCAGAGTAATCCAAGTTCCAGGCAGGCTTATGATCCAAACTGTTTGATAACTAGTAAAACATGCTTCTGTATTGAAGCCTAAAGAAACAAGAATCTTTATTTTGTAGAATTGATATTTTGATTGGAATTTTACACACTTTGTTTATTGATATTGTGGTCCTATTTATACAAACTAAAGGAAAGTAAATATGTACATAAAAGGATTCTAAATATACAAGATTCCTAAATTGATTAGAATCCTTTATGAACTAGGAAACAACATCAGCAGCCACGGAGACATCAGCAGCATTTGAGGCGGCCGCCTGGAATTCATGAGGCGTGCGCCTCTAAGACAGTAGGTTGGCCTGTGCAGGAACGATGGCCATGCGAGCACCTGGATGAGGGAGAGGCGGACGCACCGGCTTGATTCTGCGGACTTCAGGTGCTGAAGCAATGTGAGGCTGGCGCCTGAACAAGAACGAGGCGTGCGCCTGGGCTGCCTTGGCATCAGTGGTATTCTCAACACATTTGTTGCTGTTGTTTTTGACTGATTTGTTCGATTCTCAACACATTTGTTGCTGTTCTGTAAAAACAACTTTTGATTCCTCTGTTGTTTAAGTAGCAAATGTTGTTGTTGAAGATTGAAAGAAAAATCATTTAACCCACAACCATTATCAATCAAATCTTGAGAGTTTCTGTACAAAACTGTAGAGTGGTAAAGCCAATATATTTTTTGACCTCGCCCATCCTTTGCCAGAGATGCTAATGCAATCCCAATAGTATTCCAACAAATCAAATCCCGTTCAGGCATTCTATCAAACACCTTATACGCCTCATCAATCAACCTACATTTCGCATACATATTACAACACCAGTCATTGCAAACAAATTAGACGCATCCCCATTCAAAATCAACATGCGCATGAATCTCCCTACCTCTCCTTAAATCAGAATTATCCCCGCAAACTTTCAACAAATATGTAAAATTATAAACAACCGGCTGTGAACTTTGGTGAGGCTGCCGCCTGGATGGTGTTGAGGCTGGCGCCTGGAAGGCAGTGCTCCAGACCATTCTTTACCCAGGTGAGGCTGCCGCCTGGATGGTGGTGAGGCTGCCGCCTGGTCCTCTACATCTACATATCGTAAATATTAGTTAACTCAATTTGCCAACTCAAATGCCATGTCATAATTTCGTTTGTTATTTTAACCCTGTTAATTATAAAATCAAAATGTTGCATTATTTGAAAGTAACTCAGAAAGTAAGTTGTCTTTTTTAGATACTAAGTAATACATTGCATTATTTGATATAGTTTACTAAAGTACATGGCATATATTGGTTGTTTGCCCTTTGGAAGACTAATAAAGCTTTGGGAATGGATGGTGGGAGAACGATGATTTTATAACAAGTATTGACGATTTTGAAGTTTTGGGTTTTTAATTTTGTGCCATAAAATCTTGTGAAAACACGTTTTTTCGATTTAGTAGGAAAAACATATTTTTGAACCGTGCCTGAAATGAAATTAACCGCGCGTGTGACATTTTTGTAATTAATTGTCAAAGCATATATAGCGTGTGTTATTTGCAAGGACCGTCAGTGCAGGCACCTTACACTAAAAATACCTTGCTGGCATTAAACCGATATAGACATTGTTAGTTATAAAGATTGTTAATGCATGTATCTGACACTCAAACACTATCACCAGCTATACCGGTTTAATGCCTCATGTCCGATTTAAGCATGGTTCAAAAATCCATTTTCCTAGATATCGATCATAAGACATACTCATTTTGTGTTCTGTTTTTGGATTCTAAACCACCTTTGTAGATTCTTTGGTGGAAGATGAATATAACTAAGTTGTTAGTATTGAAATACGTTTTTTGTCACATTCATTAAATTATGTGTTCAATATATCAATTCATGAAATAATATATTAGATTTGTTAAATATAGGAAAAAATGCAAATATAGTACCTCAATTATAGGGCTTGTTTGGTTTTCATACCTAAACTAGTTTTCGTTACGAGTACAGTAAATCATCTGTTTTGGATGCTCGTTTAAGGTATATAAGGCTAACTACGTCCATTTTACGATTTTCGATTTCAGAATCGCCGATTCTCAGTTCAGAAAATGGCTTACCCATATTCGAACCTTGGAACCACCGGTTATGGTTCTCACGATTTTCAATTCTTTCACGGTTCCGGTTATGAAGGTTTCCGATTTTCAATTTTACCCCTCGGTTTTTGGGTATTTTTTAGCATATATACCCCGTTCAAACTTAAAATTAATAGTCTGTTTTAATACTATTTTAATTACTTAAATGATTTAAAATTTACTTTAAAAAATAAGCTTAATTTTTTAAGATGTTTCTGTTGGGATAGAGGACCAACCTGGGCTAGACTTCGGAGCAAAAGGGGAGAAAATCGTCGGAGTTCTCTGTTGTTGAGGGCGGCCGCGCAGCCTTGGAGGGCGACCGCGCTCAATGGGGAAAAAGCGTGGAAATCTTTCTGCCACTTAGGGCGATCGCGCTTGTGGCGAGGGCGACCGCGCTGGAGGATCACTCGAGGCGCCAGGTTTACGGAGATTAGGGCGTCCGCGCTTGACATGGACCGCGGCCGCGCTGGTGTCGCTGAAGGGATTTCTGGGCTCGGGCTGAAGACCTATTTTCGGGTTCTTTTAGTGTCCATCTAGGGTTTGGTTCATCCTAGGGTATATATTAAGTAAAGTTCCGCCCCTAAACATATTGTAACACAAATTCTACATACATAGTGCAAAAACCTGGCTTGGTAGTGCCCCCAAACGTAGCCAATCAAATTGGTGAACTAGGTTAACAATTTCTTGTGTCTTTTCTGTGCTTTTGATTTCTTGTGCTTTGTTTGTGTGTGATTATTATTCTTGTGGTTTGCTTGGGCTGTGGAGGGCTATATTCACAACAACTGGTATCAGAGCTTTTGGTTTCAAGATCAAGGGAGTTGTTCCAAGCAATCAAGAATGGGCAAGGACAAACAGGCGGTTGAGAAATTCGATGGGTCTGACTACGGATATTGGAGGATGCAGATTGAGGATCTTTTGTACAACAAAGACCTCTATAAGCCTCTGAAGGGTGTCAAACCGGAAGATGAAGATCAGGAAGAATGGGAACTCATGGATCCGAAAGCCCTAGGGGTGGTCAGATCTACTTTGTCAAAGTGGATTGCAAAGACTACCAAGAAGGCGACAACCACCAAGGAGCTATTGGATTATCTTACTGAGAGATTTGAAACTCCATCTGCTGCAAATAAGGTTGATTTGATACGCAAGATGGGTAGTCTCAAGATGCAAGAGGGAGGATCCTTGGCTAAGCACATCGATGAGTTTATGGATGTTATAGACTCATTGACAGCGGCGGAGATCAAGTTCGATGATGAGGTTCATGCGTGTTTGTTGCTAGCTTCTTTACCGGCAAGTTGGAGCGGAACGGTGGCGCGATCAACGCTTGGCGAGTAAGAAGAAATTGAAGTATGATGATGTTAAAGACTTTCTTTTGGCCGAAGAAAATCGCAGGAAGAAGTTGGGAACATCGAGTGCTTCGGGATCGGCTTTAGCTACTACTAGCAAGGGGAAGCCGGGTACTAGCAAACAAGGGAGAACCGAATCTAGGGAGAACGTGGTGAGTGGTAAGGGCTAGATCGGGGAGACCAAAGACAAACCAAAGGTTGCGAAGGGATCTGTTCAGTGCTATTATTGTAAGGAATTGGGACACTTCAAGAGGGATTGTCCAAATCGTAAGGGCAACCAGGTGAATGTGACAGTCGAAGGTGATGATGTACTGGTTCTGAGTGTTAGTAGTGCACTAGAATCATGGGTGTTGGATTCGGGGGCATCATTCCACTCTTGCGGGCACAAGGAAGAGATGGAGAATTACACTTCCGGTGATTTCGGTAAGGTCTATCTGGCTGATGGCGAGCCTTTGGAAATCAAAGGGAAGGGGGATGTCAGAATAGGAGCATCAGACGGGAAGGTCTTACATCTGAACGGGGTCAGACACATTTCGGGTTTGAAAAAGAACCTACTTTCAGTTGGGCAGTTGGACGAAGAAGGTTACAAGGTGACATTCGGCTGCAGGAACTGGGTTATTACCAAGGAGGATTGCGAGATCGCTCAGGGTAATAAGGAGGGTACTTTGTATTTGGCGAATAACACTAAGGATAGTATCGCGGTGGCAGCAGCCAAGGGTGATACGGATTTGTGGCACTGTCGATTGAATCACATGAGTGAGACGGGGATGAAGGTGCTTTGTTCAAAGGGACTACTACCGGGTTTGAAGATAGTCAACGTGGGGATCTGCGAGAATTGTATGTTTGGCAAACAGGGAAGAAATAATTTCTCGAGGACAGGTAGGGGTTTGAGGGAAGCAAAGTTGGAATTGGTTCACACGGACTTGTGGGGGCCATCTCCGGTTACGTCTCTGGGTGGTGCGTCATATTACATGACTTTCATTGATGATTCTACAAGGAAGGTCTGGGTTTATTTCTTGAAGGGGAAAGATGAGGCTTTCGAGGTGTTCAAGAAGTGGAGGGCCTTGGTGGAGAATCAGACGGGACTTAAGCTTAAGTGCTTGAGATCAGACAATGGTGGGGAGTATGAGCTTGGTGAGTTTAGGGAATATTGTACTGCGAATGATATTCGTATGGAGAAGACTCCAAAGCGGACACCTCAACTCAACGGGGTAGCAGAGAGGATGAGCGAGAACATTGAATGAGCGGGCTAGAAGTATGAGATTGAAGTGTGGACTTAGAAGACGTTTTGGGCATATGCGGTTGACACGGCGGCTTTCTTGATCAATCGGGGACCATCGGTACCATTGGGGAATGGAATTCCGAGAGGAAGCTTGGAGTGGCAAGCGAGTAAATCTGTCATTTCTTCGCATATTTGGCTGCGTTTCTTATGTTCATGTTGATTTCTTTGAGAGAACTAAATTAGATGCAAAATACGGTAAGTGTACATTTATTGGGTATGGCGGGGATGACTTCGGGTATAAGTTTTGGGATGACCAAAATCATAGAATTATTAAATGATAGTCGAGATGTGGTATTCAATGAACAGGTATTGTACAAGGACGAAAGGGGTATCGATGACACTAGTTCGGAATCGAAATTGTAGAGGTGGATATTCCAAACTCGGGTGGGAGCGAACAGTTCATGTTGATCATGGTCGGGATGTCGCGATGATGAACCACGTACTCGAAACCGGATATTCATTGCGTAGATCCAGCAGATTGCGTGGATCGCCTTTGACAGGTATACTCCGTCCAATTATTATTTCTTTGTTGACGGATAATGGGAAACCGAAATGTTATGCGGAGGCATTCGTAGTGCACTTTGTAACAAGTGGAAAGGCTGCGATGGATGATGAGATGGACTCATTGAAGGCCAACAAAACTTGGGAGTTATGTGAACTTCCTAAGGGGAAGAAGGCACTGCATAACAAGTGGGTTTACGGGATCAAGGAGGAAGCGAGACGGTAGCAAGCGTTACAAGGCAAGGCGGTTGTAAAAGGGTTTCGGCAAAGTACGGTATTGACTACACCGAGGTATTCACTCCGGTTGTGAAGATGACCACTATCGAGAATGGTTTTGGGGATAGTAGTGGCGGACAACTTGTTGCTTGAGCAGAGATGGATGTGAAGGCGGCCTTTCTTCGTGGGGACTTGGAGGAAGAAATTTACATGGTACAGCCAGAGGGTTACTTGTCTAAGGGTAGCGAGGAGCTAGTTTGCAGATTGACTAAGAGCTTGTATGGCCTTAAACAAGCTCCTTGGTAGTGGTACAGAAAGTTTGATGGATTCATGCACGACATTGATTTTATCAGATGTGAAGCGGATCATTGTTGCTACTTCAAGAACACGGACAATGGGTATATAATCTTCTTTGTTATATGTGGACGACATGCTAATAGCGGGCTCTAGCAGTAGAGAGGTAAACAGATTGAAGACTCAGTTGTCAGAACGGTTCGAGATGAAGGATTTGGGAGAGGCCAGAAAAATCTTGGGCATGCGGATTGACCGGGATAGGAAGTCGGGCAAGTTGGTTCTTTCACAAGCAGAATACGTTGAGAAAGTCTTGGCAAGGTTTTGTATGGAAGAGGCGAAGCCAACAGGGACGCCATTGGGTATGCACTTCAAGCTATCCGAGAAGAACTCGCCTATGGACAAGGAGGAGCGTGACAAGATGAAGAGAACTCCATATGCTTCAGCAGTGGGGAGTCTCATATATGCAATGGTGTGTACAAGGCCGGACTTTACACATGCGGTGGGAGTAGTCAGCCGGTTTATGGGCAATCCAGGAAAGCAACATTGGGAAGCGGTTAAATGGATCCTGCGTTACTTGAAGGGTACTGCTGGTAAGGCTCTGTGTTTCTCGAGCAAGGAAGTGGTGTTAGCGGGTTATGTTGATGCGGACTTCGCATCAAGTGATCTTGATAAGAGGATAAGTACTACGGGTTATGTGTTCACATTGGGTGGTACGACAATCTCCTGGGCTTCTAAATTGCAGAAGATCGTGGCGCGATCCAGCTGCGAAGCGGAATATGTGGCGGTGACGGGCGAGTAAAGAGATGGTATGGTTGCAGAACTTCTTGGGTGAACTTGGGAAGACGCGAAGTGGTAACGTTCTCTACAGTGACAGTCAGAGTGCAATACATTTGGCTAGAAATCCGGCGTTTCATTCGAGGACGAAGCACATTGAACTGAGGTTTCACTACATCAGACATCTCTTGGAGGAGAAGATCTTAAGGCTAGAGAAGATATTGGGATCGGAGAACCCGGTTGACATGTTGACAAAGGTTGTGAATCTTGATAAATTGAAGCTGTGCAAAGCTTCAATTGGGCTTGGAGAGTAGAAGAGGAGGATGTCACTACCATGATCGAGGTGAGCACTAGGAGGACATCAAGGATGTGTTGAAGGACGAATACGGGGCTTATATATGCGGCTGATCTCTAGGTGGGAGATTGTTGGGATAGAGGACCAACCTGGGCTAGACTTCGGAGCAAAAGGGGAGAAAATCGTCGGAGTTCTCTGTTGTTGAGGGCGGCCGCGCAGCCTTGGAGGGCGACCGCGCTCAATGGGGAAAAAGCGTGGAAATCTTTCTGCCACTTAGGGCGATCGCGCTTGTGGCGAGGGCGACCGCGCTGGAGGATCACTCGAGGCGCTGGAGTTTCTGGAGATTAGGGCGTCCGCGCTTGACATGGACCGCGGCCGCGCTGGTGTCGCTGAAGGGATTTCTGGGCTCGGGCTGAAGACCTATTTTCGGGTTCTTTTAGTGTCCATCTAGGGTTTGGTTCATCCTAGGGTATATATTAAGTAAAGTTCCGCCCCTAAACATATTGTAACACAAATTCTACATATATAGTGCAAGATCCTAGCTTGGTAGTGTCCCCAGACGTAGCCAATCAAATTGGTGAACTAGGTTAACAATTTCTTGTGTCTTTTCTGTACTTTTAATTTCTTGTGCTTTGTTTGTATGCGATTATTATTCTTGTGATTTGTTTAAACCGTAGAGGGCTATATTCACAACCGTTTCAAATTAAAAGTTTAATTGTGTTGCAAAAAAAACTCTTACTAATACTTTTATCAAGCAACGCGTAACAATTTTACTTTTATCAAGCAACGCGTAACAATTTATTTCCTCACGCTGATGTGACTTAAGTCTGTGGACTATGATTTTATCCTTATTTTAATTGATTTTGTCTCCTCTCATTGCTATATCTAGTACTCCCTCCGTCCCATCCGAATTTGGACAAAATTACTTTACACGGAGATTAAGAAATAACAATAAGATAATAAAAATGTGTGGTAGAAAATGAAGAGAGAGAGAATGAGTGGAGTTAATAGTGGTTGGTTGAATAAATTGTATGGTGGAGAATGAGTGGAGTTAATGAGTGAGTGGGATATGCCCATTTTTTTATTATTATAAACTTTCCTTTTTGGGTTGTCCAAATTCGGATGGGACGCCCAAAAAGGAAATTTGTCCAAATTCGGGTGGGACGGAGGGAGTATAAGTTAGAACTTATACTAATTACATTATTACAGTTGAATGAATAGTTTCAATGGTCGAATTTTTCATTTTATTTTCATACATTTGTTTTTTTCCCATTATGTCCTTTAAAAAAATTTTTTTTAAACAAAAAAAAAAAAAAACGTGTACTCGAACACGGGCTTAATTAAAAAAAAACGTGTCCTCGGACACGGACTTATTCTAGTACATATATAAATTTAGGACTTAATTATTTTTTAAAATTTTCATTAGAAATATATTAACATAAATTGAAAGTTATTTTACAAACACTACATTATGTCCAAAAAGAAAACTCAACTGACTAAGAACATTAGAGAGTATCTAAGAAAAAATAAATTAATATTCGTCCATAATAATAACAATAAGTATAACCAGGGGGATTCATACGGCGCAGGAAGTGCAAATGACGCACCTGACATTTTTGAAAAAAAATTACCGAGTATTTATATAAAATAAAAAATATAGGATGCGAACTGTAATTTTCGAAATAAGAGGGATTCAAAGTGTAAATATGTGAAAGTTAGATAAAAATTTTATACTCTCTCCGTCCATCATTCAAGTGTCTCAACTTTCCTTTTTAGGCGTCCCATTTAAAGTGTCTCAATCCCAAAATGAAAAGTTTTTGTTATTTTTATACTCTTCCTACCCCACTCATTCTCTCTCCTACTTTACTTTTACACTCACAACATTCTCTCTCCTAACTATTCATCCCACTCATTCTCTCTCCTATTTAATTTTTCATACTCACAACATTTAACCTTTTTCTCTTTCTTACCTCACTTTCCTTAATTCTCGCGCCGATCTCATTTTGAGACACTTCGGGCGGGACGGAGGGAGTATAACTTTCACATATTTACACTTTGCATCCCTCTTCTTTCGAAAATTACAGTTTGCACCCTATTATTTTTTTAATGCACACCCTCACCCTAAATCCTAGATACGCTACTGAGTATAACATTTAATTTATTAAACCATTTATAACATAATTTAGGTGTTTCATATAAAGAAAAAAAGAGAGGATTTTGCATACGAATATCTTGTATATATATAATTGACACATAACTACTGGATTTGATTTTCTTAATTTATACTACATTGGAAAAGAAACTTCAAATCCATAAGCATATCCTCTAATATTTAACAAAGAGGCTCTTGTTCTAACCAAACACCTAAATATGCACTCCAATCCTTTATCCAAGCTTTCTATTTCAACCTCTAATTCCTCCAACCTCTTTTGTGCAACTTCAAACTTACCCCCTTCACTACTTGAACCAATCTTGCATAAATTGAGCAATGAGACATCTACACTTTCCAATTCATTTATAGGAACCCCTACTTCATGATCTTCACTTGCATTTGTTCTCTTTAGAATCAATTTCGAAACCAATAGCCATTTAGTTGGCTTAGGCTTAGGCTTTGAAACCGGTGACGAGAAGAAAAGCAACATGGATTCAATATCGAGGAGGTCACTTCACTGACTTCCACAAGTACTCGAATAACTGCTATGACGTGATGATCAAGATCCATAATGGTAGGGCGAGTACTGCTTGTGTGATCCACTTGCTTCAAATCTGCGGCCAATTTCTTAGCATTCTTCTTGATTTTTTTTCTAAATGAAATGTAATCGGCTACTGTTTCCTCGGTGCTTGATTCTCCCTTTCTTCTTCGCATAGCACTTTGAAGATTTCTAACACGCTCTTTGATTTGTGACATCATATCCCTTGCGAGACTACAAATATCTAGGAATTGAACTGATCTATCCAAAATCTCATTGACCCAATTCTCGCATTGATGGTGGGAGAGTGCTTGTTGGGTCAACGGCAAATTGAGAAGCTCTTCCACACATTTGTATAACATCGTCAGCCCAGTCAAACCGTCACAAATGATCTTTTCTAAAGATAAAGGCGACGCCTCCCATGCCTTGAGCTTGTTGAGCTCTTGTTCTATTCTAATAGTGCTAGGATGTGATCTACAAGGCAAACTTATTGATCTAATTTGGTACCTAGAAGCAAGGAGTTTTGAAGAAAAGGCCATTTGTGCTCAGAAATGTTTGTGATTTCTTATGTCTAGCTTATACAACGTTACTTGGCTTTTTATACTACAAAAGGGGGTATGTTGGGAAAACATAAAATAATTGATTTAAATAATTGACTGCAATTGTTTAAGCATGTGGCAAGGTGGCTTTACTTTGAATAAATTATGGACTGCATTTGTGGGGAACGAAATTCCAAAAAAAAAAAAAAAAAAAAAAAAAAAAAAAAAAAGTTATGGGAAAGGGTATGACGTGTCTTTTAGAATTATGGGTCATCTTACATATGTTCTTCTAGAATTTTCTCCATTATTGCCACGTAATAATGTGTTTGGTAATTGTTGTTTTGAGGTCCCACACATCTATCTAGGTATACTTATCGACATTTTGAACTCTCGTATTTCTGTTAATCTTCGATTTTTACTATCATTGTTACTTTATAGCAATTTTAACTCTCGTACTTTAGATACGCACTCATTTTCCCTAAAATAGTGAAAATTAAGGCATTTTTTAAATCAATTTTAACCATCGTACTTTAGGCTTTTGGAGGAAAATGAGTACGTATCATAAGTAAAATGGTTAAAACGGCTAAAAATAAACAACGCTGATAAAAATCGAAGATTAAGCAAAGTACAAGGGTTCAAAATGTCGATTGGCCATTTACGTGGATAGAATATGCAACTTCTTTGGTCCATGTATTAACTTGACATGTGTCATCATTTGATTCAAGGATATAATGACTTTAGGTGCCAATAGGATTTTTTTTTTATTTTTTATTTATTTTTTTTAAGAAACGTAAACGGCAACATGCCAGGGAGGTCTTATTTCATTGTTAGAATTAAGGGTATGTGGAGTTCAAACAACCAAGTTGATGGAAAATATATATGACAAATTTTTTAAATTAGTACCAACTATTGTATCAACTGTATCAATTATACTTATAATTATTACGTGAGATTCAATATACCGAAATATAGATGCAATAGTACCGAACCAATTCTATATAATTAATTGGTATATATAATCAACCTAAGTCAAAACCTAATTTGACTGACTTTTTCTATTCTCAATTTCTCAGAAGTCTGCTCTCTCCCTTTCTCTTAATCCCGTCGATTTAGTGGCGCTGCATGACTGTCTCAATTCTAGTAGTCTCGATTTCTGCCTGACAATAAAGATTATTTCAGAAATGTTATAATGGACTGATTACCGAGATTGGGGGCAACATATTTGTTGAAGTGTTTTTATTTATTTCTTTTTAATCTTATTTCAGATTGACTCACAGCAAGTATGGGTAGTTTTAATGAATATAACTGTATGTATAAGGACTTGTAGCTTACTTTAATTAGGTTCTTATGTTTATTTTTATTTTCCAATTTCTTCTTATTATTATTATGATAAGTGTCAGTTTTGTTCTTCTCGCTTGAACATGAATACATATTATGTTTATGTTATTGCGAACATATATCTAAAGGAGTTTGGTGTTTTGGATGTTCATTCTACATTTGGTAGGGGCTACTACCAACCGTATCAAACGAGTATCAACCGTAACAATTAAGTTGGTATACCGACTTAATCGATTAATAATGGTACATATTTTTATTTACCAAGTTAAACTTTATTGTTTCAAATAAATTTATTTTTGTATCAGATCAACAACAAAAGTTCAAATTCATTTTGGAATGGACAAACTGTTAAGAACCGAAACTCTTCTGCTGGACAACTCGAGGCGCCCGCCTCACACTCTCCATGCGCCCGCCTCACCAGCAGAAACTCTAGCCTGATTCTCAACAAAGCGAGGCGCCCGCCTCACCCTCTCCATGCGCCCGCCTCACCAGTCGAGGCTCAAACCTGTTTTGCTGTGGCCCAGGCGGCCGCCTCTCTCCATTTCATGCGCCCGC
>JAFEMH010007785.1:0-2500 GCA_022495995.1 Adenophora triphylla var. japonica
AATAGATACTTCTTTTCATTTGATTTGGACAAATAAAAAATAATTTCCTATTTTAAATATAAATTTGTTAATTATCCCTTTCCTATTTTTTTTTATTTCTTTTTCGAAAATTACTTAAAGGTGAAGTAAATATTTTAATTATAAATGATATTAATAATAATAATAATTATATACTAAAAAATTGAATATAATATAAAATAAAAGTGATGGGGTATAGGATGATGAGTTTGAATGGTTTTGAATATGTATAAACAAAATTATCTTAATATTTATTTTGGAAAGGAGAGTATAATCATTTTAAATTGATAACAAATTATTTATTTCGGATAGGAGGATATATCAAGTTGCTATTTGTTTGTTAAAATAAATATTTCAAAATAATAAATTTAAATTTGTCAAAATATTTCATAAATTTATATATATATCCAAAAAATATTGCCACTTATTTTTATTATGTGTCAAAAAAATTATATTTTTTATACAGAATAAAAAATATAAATATTAAGATATTATTTATTTGAAAAAAAAAATTTTGAAATTGGACTTGGACTTGGGCCTTGGCTCGGCCGTGGCCTTGCCTTGGATGGCCGTGGCCTTGCTTTGGCTCGACCTTGACCGGGCATGGTGTAAGTACCCAAATCCGGATCGTCCAAATCCGTCAGAAAGTTAACCGAAATTCGTTAACTGGCCCGCTCCAGGTTAACCGGAACTCGTTAAACTCCTCATTGCTATGCTAACGAGACGTCCTGGGGCGCCCGTGCATCCCGACGTCGAACCGTACTTAACACGTGTCATCTCACGTAAAAGTATGGCTTTCCCTGAAAACGATTTTAAGACTCTTCGGGGGCGTTTCGGACATTTTCCTGATCATATTTAAAAAACGGACAAAACCGGGACCCGGGGACAAAATCTCACATGGCTGGTGACTCACAGGGACACTTGGCACGCATGCCACCTCCCTCTAGTCACCCTTCAATCAAATTCAAAGGGAAAAGACTAAAATACCCCTGGTATACAGTCAAAGTCCGGCCGGACTCCCTGTGCACTTTTCCTGAAATTGCCAGCAAGTCCCCCAGATTTCCAAAATACCCAAAAACCCCCTGGATTCAGTCCAAGTCCGTCCGGACTCCTACTGCAATTTTCACCCTATAAATAGAAGTTGCTGTCAAAGGCAAGGAAACGGAATTTTAACACCAAAAATTCACCACACCCCACGGCCAAACTGGTTTCCACCCCTTCCGAGCTTCCGTTCTGTCTCGATTCGCGTGAAACCTTCATATTTCGATCAAATACGCACCTTACTACTTCGAAACAACCTTTCGAATCACTTTCCGTGTCCCGTACACACCTCCCGAGCCAAAGGAGTCAACCCTAGCCATAGGTATAACTCCCTCTCTCTAAATCTCTCGTTCCGTCTCGGTTTACGCGC
Source organism: Adenophora triphylla var. japonica (assembly GCA_022495995.1). Lineage (NCBI taxonomy): Eukaryota > Viridiplantae > Streptophyta > Magnoliopsida > Asterales > Campanulaceae > Adenophora > Adenophora triphylla. The sequence continues at coordinate 1,430 of JAFEMH010007785.1, forward strand.
CAGTCGCTACGACCGTTTTGAACGTCGTTATCGAAATGAAGACGCTCCCGTCTAACGGGGTCCGATACGTTTTAGCCCCTCGATCCTCTTCTCTTTCCGTAAGAGAAGTAATCACGGGTTAAAACGGCGTTCCGACCCCGTTTCGTTTACTTTTATTGTCATTTATCAATTTCGGATCGATCGATCCGTCGATCGTCATTTTAATTTCTGTCATTTACAAATCCGAGCCGTTTGGCCTCGTTGATCGTCATTTACAAAGCCGAGCCGTTTGGCCTCGTTGATCGTCATTTACGAATCCGGATCGTTTGATTCCGTTGATACCGCACTTTAAATACTGTCATTTACAAGTCCGACCCGTTTGGATCGTGATAGTATTTACTTTTCAAAGTCCGAGTCGCAACCCGATTCGTTGATCGCATATCATTTAATACGCATTTTTCCCGTAAAAATCGTTAACAATGTAATGCCCGGTTCAAAACCGGAGTTCGTCCGTCGAACTCTCTTTCAAAACGCGCGAAATGACGTTTGGCCTCCGAATGCTCATCTTCAAACTAAAAGCCGCCATTTGACACTTAAAATCATTTAATACGCATTTTTCCCGTAAAAATCGTTAACAATGACATTCCCGGTTCAAAAAACCGGAGTTCGACCTTCGAACTCCTTTTCAAACTCAAAGTCGACGTTTGCCACGCAAACGCTCATTTCAACTCAAAACCGACGTTTGTCATTCAAACGCTCGTCTTTTCAAACAAAGTCACCTAATCAACGTTTGTCACTCAAACCAAGATTAAGCTTGTCATTCAAGCCCCCCATTTCAAAAGACACACACACACACACACGATTTCGAGAAAGGTAGAAAGACTCGTCATGCGAGGCGTTTCGGGCGATCTCGTCATACTCTACCCGAAACGTAACTTGACCTCCGAACCTAACAATCTCTGGTACAAAAAAGCTTTTTACTCGTTTTTGCTGCCAATAAAAATGATCCCCGTTTTCAAAAGCCTTTTCCTAAGTTTTTGCTACCAATAAAAATGACACTATTTTCAATAGCCGTTTCTCAACGTTTGGGCT